>SZWC01002537.1:124279-151223 GCA_023375785.1 Penium margaritaceum | reverse complement strand
CCTTCTTCTCCCCCCCCCCCCACCTCGACCCCACATGTTTCCCCGTGTAATCCCCGTCCCCCCCACCCCCAACCCCCCCTTCCACCACACCTCCCCCCCCTCCCACCCACCCACCAATCCACCCCGTACTCCCAGCGTGTGCATGCGAAACCGCCAAATCGCAACCGACCCAAACCCATCAAACGTCACACGCGGGGGCGGCCCTTCAACGGCCGCTAGAATCACTGCCGGTCTGGCGTTGCCAGTCTGTCAGTGGCAGTCTATCATTGCCAGTTTGTCAGTGGCAGACTTTCACTAGCAGAAAAGTCAGACGCAGTGAACCGCCGCCCGAGATGAGATGCTGAACTGTTCGCACCGCACGCCAACAGTCAATTATGCGTGCTGTGATGTGCTGTGCTTGCCTCGCTGCCTTGAGGAAGAATCCCGGGAAGCTTCCTCGCCTTCACTCCCTCGTGCTCCGAGGACGAGGAGGAGGAAGGAGAGGAGAACGAGGTTGAGGAGTTGGGGAAGGTTGCGTGGGGGAGAGATCAAACGGGTCGACTGCTCGACCCGCCGGCAAAGCCGCAACTGCTGCTGCTGCTGCGGCGGCGGCGGCGGCGGCAGCGGTCCTGTGCTGCCGGGCCACCCTTGCGACGGTTCGGGGACGATGCGCGTGCGCCGCGCGCTGCGACGTTCCTCCATGACGTGCTTGCTTGCTGGCTTGATTGCCAGCCTGCTTGCTTGCTTGCTTACTTGTTTGCTCGCTTGCATGCTCGGCGCTTGCAAGTTGGCACACGATACAACTACGCGAACGTTGATGACGTGTGTATGCCGGTGTTCCTGATGCTTTTGCTTTTCATACTTTCCGCAGCTGCTGCTGCAGAAGCAGTGGTCGTGGTATCGGTGCTGGTGCTGCAGTTGCGCGTTCTGGTATTGGTGCTGCAGTGGTTGCTGCAGTCATGTTGCCATGGCTGCTCCTACCGCTGCAATGCTCTTGCTCCCGCTGCCGGTACTGCATTCGCCGCCGCCGCTTCTGCTGCTGCAGCTGCCGCTGCTGCAGTTGCCGTCGTAGCTGCTGGGTCACCCAAGAGGCAGGGAGAAATTTCCAGCTTGTCGTCTAGCCCACGGCTGGCTGCTGGTGCGCATCCGCTGGTGCTCCAGCCAGCCGGTCTGCGTTTCTAGGCGCCGCGCGGGGGCGCTGCGGGGCTATTGCTCCTTGCGATTCCACGGGCGCCAGCCGGAATGGGAAGGGCGGAGACTCGAGCGGAGTGCATCAGATGGGTAGACTTCGTGAACCTGGAGATGCGCAAGTGTTCGACAGATACCGCTGGAGAACCGCCATTGGTTATGTGCTGCGTGTAACGCTCTTGCCGCCCGACGAGAAACTCGTGGACCAACACCGGCAGCTGCTCCTCCTGGAGTTGTTCCTCCAACTGTTCCTAATGCTGCATTTGCTGCTACTGCTGCTGCTACTGCTGCTGCTGCTGCGGTTACTGCTCTGCCACGGTTGGTGTTGACTCTGTTTTTGGTGCTGCCAGTGCTGCTTATGCTTCAGTCTTGACGGCAGCGCTACTCGCCGCGCGCATTGGATGCTGCTGCGCCTGTGTCTCGACCTGGGCGCGTCTCGATCTGCGTCGCCGCGCTGCGGATGGCAATGATTCGCGGCCTCTTGCTGAACTTGCGTTCGTGTCGAGTGTTGCTGGTGTGCAGCGCGTTTCTTTTCTCCCGGTGGGCAGTCACCTGCGAGCTCTCTGGTTTCTGTGCGCACTATTCTACAGCGTCCAGTCACAGTATTTCTACGCGGCCTGTCGCATGTGCGCGCAAGTGCCTCTTCGGAGGTTCAGTGGGCACTGCGGCTGGGGGAAAGGAAGCCGATGTGCGGTGTGGTTGAGAAAAGTCTAAAATTCAAGGTCAATCCCGACCAGCCTCGGCGTCGCCCCTGGCGCGGTGTGCTCGCTTGGTGTGGGTCACATGTTGCCACTGGGTCGATTTCTGGGACCCGGACACGGTGGGTTGCGTCGCGTCGCGTCGCGACGCGTGCGAGAGTGCAGCCTCGAGGCGCGCACGGATCAGCGGGAGTTCGTATCGCCGCGATGGCCTGCCTACGCTGCAGCGCCCCCACTGTCGCCGCGCCGCACTGGTGGCGGGCGTTTAGGACGTAGATATCGTTCTCCCGGACCAACTCATGCTCGGATTCCATTCCCTCGCCGTACTCCATTTCCCTCACATCGCGCCTGTACCGCCCGCCATGAGACGAGGGGAGGATGACAAAGCGTAAGATTTTCAAACCGGGCGGCAGTCCACCTGCCATGACATGCCTGCTTGCCGTCAGAGGAAAAGTCACCATGATCGCATCGTATCTGTGAACAGGAGAGTGGCAGTGGAACTAGTGGATGCAGCATGACGCTAGATGAAGGACAGGAACCGCTTACTGACGTCCTTTAGAAACGCTAATGGGAATGGGACGAGGTTAAGAACGCGCTGGAAAAAAGCCAACCGCATGTTCGGATGCGCAGAATATGCATGCTACGAATGGAACACATTGGGTTACAAGGACATCGGTATATGTCATCCGATGAGTATCCATCAATCGTTGAGATCGTCATGGACATGGGGATCCGGCCACCAGGGCTCCCCCTGCCGGAGCGGACTCCCAACTGACGGTCGCCGCGCGGATCACATTTCAAGCTGGCTTCTGACACGAAAGGTTTTTATGTTTGAGTTCTATATTTTTTCCTGAAAAGGCAATCTGAAAGCATCGTTGCAGGAACAAAGCAGTTCCTCACGTACACGGCCTCGATTCCGTGGGAAGAAAGGAAATGCCAGAATTCCTGAAACCAGTATGAAACTTTTACCGAGGGCAACGCCGCCACTGCGCCAGGTCCGAGATAGCCAGACCAGCACCAATGGTTGAACAGCGCGCTCAATCTCAGCGATAAATCCGCAAAAGTTTAACCTGCGGAATACCTGACCAGGATCATGTCAGAAGACCTCTTTTTCGTAACACTATTGCCATGGACAACAACTATGGTATAAAAACAACCCAGTCAATAGTTAATAGATATGAAGAAAGTTTCAATTTTATACGCATTAAAATTTATCGAAATAATCTGGTAGATAATTTAAATTTTTTTTAGCGATTATGAAAGCCTTCCTTTGAAAACAATCCTCAACAAATTCTTCCCACTATAATCTAACTCGGGAAAAATAGAATCATATGTTGTTTTCATATATTTTACGATTTTCAATAGCTAAAAATATCTGAATTATTTTTCAACGTATTCGAAAATTAAAAGTTAATGAAATTTGGCTCTTAACCAATATTCAGTTTAAGCTTAGTCATTAAAAACACGTGGCAAACTATCAAAACTTCATTTTTGCATGATTTTTTTAGTCCTTGGTCGACTTGGCCAGAACCACATTGAACTAACCCTCGAGCCATCTGGGCCAATTGCCCGCATTCCCCGGGGCCCCACTCGAGCCATGTGGTGTCGGATACGCGCTACACTCGCTCGTGCTAGGAGTGAGACAACCTCGACATCCACACGTTGGAATCTAACCCCAGTGCTCTAAAACCAATGTACTTCCCGTAACATCCTTGCGACTCACTTTCAAACAAAAGCAAGCACTCGGATCATAAGTCCCGAAAGGGCGCGTGGATTGTTGCCTCGACCATTTTGGCTCAAATGCCAAAATGAGCCAAAATGCGTGGGTGACCGTAAAGCACGCACTCTCACCCTGCATTAAGGAGGGTTCATCGCTCATTTCATTACACGTTTTGCACACCTTGTACAGCACCTTCCTCGACAGTGCATACCCATAAGTCCAGATGTCTACACACGCCTATTGGATGAAAACACTTCTGACTACGGACCAAACACAGACCCCACATTGTACAGATAGGCACTTGGCAGCCTGAGCTATCTAGCCACCACCACACAGCTGGACACAGCCTGCGCAGTCAACACGCTTGCCCAGTTTAACCAGCAACCTTGCACCTCTCAACACAATGCACTCCTGAAACTGCTGCAATTTGTGCTAGAAACCTCCACTCTTGTTTTCTCTCCACCACAAGCCCCTCTATTGGATTGTTTTTGCGATAGTGACTTTGCACATGACAAAGCAGCACGCAGCAGGGGCGGGTGGGTTTCTTGTCTTTTGGGCACAAAAGTGTCTTGGCGCAGTGCAAAGGAGTCTTGTGTGGCAAAGAGTGTGGCTGAGGCTGAGTATATGGCGCTTGGAGAAGCCTCATGCGAAGCCATATGATTGCGTTTGCTGCTGGATAAGTTGGGCTTTTCTGTGAGCTTTGTCTCACTGCATAGAGACAGCTCAGCCGCTCGCCGCATTCCTGAGAATGATGGAATGTTGCATCCACGCATGAAGCACATCAGCGTAGAGCATCACTTTTTATGTGAGGCAGTCGAAGCAGGCGCAGTTAACGTGTGCGGCATCAATGGTGCTGAGCAGTAAGCAGATATCCTCGCAAAGGATAGTTAGTGATTGTCCTCACTAACTATCCAACTGCATCAACTTGGGTGTATGCCTCTTGCACCCTCAACCAAGGGGGCGTGCTAATCCATGTCCTTTATCTTTCTCACACATGTGTCCTTGGGTTTGCAGGGCCAGGTGATCCCTAGACCAGTGGAGACTCACGCTGAGGCCAAACGATCTTAAGGGATTGCGCAATTAGATTGCCCATAATCTACGTGACTCCCATCGGAATGGTCCCATTCCCTCCACCCTCTTTGGCCGCTCCAACCTTCACACATTGGCATCGAAGACTCAAGATATGCTCCAAAATTTATTGATATTGTTTCGTTAGAATTCATCTACTAGTCTTCTACATTTTGTCACTCACCTCAAGACCCGGGTTTGCTTGTGAGTGTATTTCGGTAGGTACCTGAAGTGAATAGGCCATTTAGGAAAATGGGGGGGTGGGGGGAGAATGACCTTAAGGGCGAGTTCGCCCTCTGCCGAGGCACCGAGCAGGCCTCGCTTGCTCGCTCTCTCACCGACACTCTGACCACGGGAGGCTCGAAATTCAAGCCTCGCTTTTCCCCCCTCTTACATGCTACTCCTGGCACTCTTTTCTTTTTCTAGAACTAACGCCATGGATTTTTGGGCTAGCCCACTCATACAACCAGTTTTTGAAGCAATTCCAATTGCATTTGAAAGGTAGAGAGTAATAATGCCATCCCTCACAGAACATCAAACAAAGTGTAAGCTACTAAAACTACGGACCGATAGAGGAGGAGAGTTTATGGTTCCACTGACTGCAGCACTCAAGGCACAAGAGATACAACAAAAGACCACAGCCCCATGTACTCCTCAGCAAAATGGGATAGTCGAGAGATGGCATAGAACTCTTGGCGATGCACTACACACATTGTTGAGTGAGTTGGGTCTGTCTTTTGGGTTTTGGAAGGAAGCTGTGAAGTACATCAGAAGGGTGTGGAACGGGGTCCCACAAGGCCCACTACCACAATCGGTTACACCCTCGGAGCAGTCGTTTAAGTAAAAGGCGGATCTGTTTCTTGCCAGAGTTTGGGGCATGATGGCATGCGTCTGGTTTTCCAGGCCACAACATGAACATAAACTGAGTCCTAGGGGTTGATGGTACGTTTTTTTAGGATTTTCCCATGCATCAAAGGCATTGTGGTTCTAGGATCCCGTGAATCACAGTTTCCTGGAAAGTCAAGACGCTTCCTTACTAGAGCACATGCCTTACGAGGAATTTCGCAACCTGTAGCACGCTCCCAAATTGACCAGTCCTGAGCACTTCCTTCACTACGTGCATCTTTCAATTTGTGTTCCACAGCCAGTCGAATTCTGTTGAAGATTTGCCCCTCTACATCCCCAAGTGCAGTGCCGAGAGGCGCCGGTGAGCCCCTAGAGAGAAGGAAATCCTTGCATTTTGACCTAGAGGCTTGATGACCACTTAGATCCTAAATTGGAGGATTGTCCCTGAAATTTGATGTGTCGTAGAATCTGGTGAAAGTTGATTCAATAAAATCGGACAAGTAACAAGGGAGATATGGGCTTCCAAATTTGGGGTGTGAGCGGCAGCTCTGGGAGTTGGCCGCGGTTCAACTGCCATTGAATTATCGACCGGACCGAGTAACAAGTGTCCATCTGGGAATTTTTCTCTGGAAGGACTGCCGAGGTGTCCTGTGAATGATCCGCCGGATGCCAGTATTGCAGTTTGTCACTGAAGGACTTTGCCAATTTTTTAGCTCGGCGTCCGAAACTCAGTGGTACGTTTTGTTACTCTGGGACTTGGTCGAAATTCTGGCTGCAGGTCCACGAACAGGTTTTGACCCACATCAATCCCCATCACCAAACTCGATGACTAACTCATCAAAACAGACCCCAAACGTGCGAGGGAAATCTGTGCCTCCGGAATGGCGTTTTGATGGGTCCTTGATGTGTGAGGGCACCTCGGCGGGCAGCATGGTGCGCGCCGCTGACTGAGCGGCTGGTTTGGGGTGCTGCGCTTTGGCTGACATAGGGGGAGCTACGGTGATCCGAATCGCGCACGGTTTGGTGCATTGGAGAGCTCATGACTAGCCCTATAAACATTTAGATCATTTCCATGTTAAAAAACGTAATTCAAGATTGCGTTATTCTCTTTGCGAAAGTGACTGTCTCGCAACTATCTTCCACTCCCAGAAACATAGCGTGAGGCGACCAACAAGCTCGCACTGAGACTCAGAACCCGCACACAAAACAGAGAAAGCCGTGAACACCAAGTGCAGACCTGTCGGGGTACATTGGAAATGCCTCCTCCCATAGGCCGTTTTCTTACAAAGTCTCCACACAAACGGTGTCACAAGGGAAGGATCTGGACATCATGTGCCCGGAGAGCTCCTAATACCCACTGATCTGGCTAGCACTGAGTCCAATGCGCCTCGGTCACCTCCAGGGTTAAGACAATCTCCCTCACCCGAGAGTCCTTGAGGGATTGTAACACCTGCACAAGAACTGGTAAAGAATTCCCTACAGGACATACAATGCGTATACTACATAACGTTCTACCACATAACTGGCCCAAACTCCACTCAGCACCAACGGGTGGAGCCCCTTACCCAGTCTAAGGCAAGGGGGTGCACCAATGCACCTGAATAGGAAAAGGCCATGGCCATTGAAATCAACTCTCTTTTGGAACATAAGGTGTTTGACCTAGTTCTCCTTCCAACGAACCGAAAGGCCATAGACGTGAAGTGATTTTTCAAGCTCAAAAGAAACGTGGTCGGTATGATAAAAAAACACAAAGCTAGGCTGGTGGCAAAGGGGTTCCACCAGATCCCAGGGCAAGACTTCACTGAGACTTATGGAACCGGCGGCGTGCTCTTGGGCGTGTCTGCATGTGAAGACTGGGAAACTTATCAAATGGATGTCAAGAACACATTTCTCAACGGCCCAGTGGAGGAATAGTTGTATGTAGAACAACTAGAAGGGTTCAAGGATGGAACTGATCATGTCTGGCTATTGCTGAAAGCTCTCTATGGGCTGAAGCAAGCACCACGGTGCTGGATCAAAGATATAAGTTGTACTCTACAGTCTGGGAGGTTCACTCAGAGTGTGTGTGACCCCTCTTGCTTCCTTTGCTAGAACAGAGGATTACATGTCGTGTTGTTGGTCTATGTAGATGATTTACTACTTCTTTCTCCATCTCTCTCTCTCTCTCTCTCTCTCTCTCTCTCTCTCTCTAAACAACATTTTTCTCAAGGCCGGTGCTTGAATGTAAAAATTCCCTAAATCTTCGATATCAAAGAAAGAAAAAGAAAAAGATAAGTACGGTGTTCCCCACGGATGGCTTCTTGATAAGCTATCTTTTCATTCACATAATCATTGTCCAACATCCGAGGATGACCTCATTATGACGCTAAGACCCCTAGTGTGCGGCACATTGTATATGGCCCAATGTACTTGTTTATTGTGAGAAAGTACACTTATCATACACTTGGTATGTAATCATGATAAGCTCACTTTTGAAATGGTTTTTGATGTCTTTTTGTTGAAACAAATACAAGGTTTGTGATCATTACAAGCACAAACATCACACACAGATAGTGGCAAAGAATCAGTTTATCTTGTCTAGCAACCACCTAGAATATAGCAAGAGGAAAGACAGAAATGTAACTCAAATTCCAATAAGCTAATGTTCGTGCATATATTACATGTAGTTTGTCGACAGGTCGAGTTATAGCCAGTTTGAAAACAAGTCCTTGAATAAATGGGAGATTCGGCCATTAGCAGGTTGGTAACCTCTCAGACCAGGCAAGTCGGGTATTAAACATTGCATTATCTATGTTTGCGTATTCAGCTCTGCAATCTTGTGTGACAAAACCCAGTGGTTTTCACTTCAAAATGTATTGGTCACACACTCCATGCATGATAAGTACACATCTGCACTCATCACATACACTAGCCTCATACACTGGGGGGGGGGGGGGGCTCTCTAGACCAATTGATAGAAACAAAGGGACGCAACAGGCGAGCGAAGTTCAGCCAGGACCAACATGACTTGACGTGTATAGAAAGATGATTGTCTACAAACATTTGGCATTCCAGTATGATTTGGACACCTACTTGCAGCATGTGCAACAATGATTCCACAATGCATAGTATAAATGGACAATCTAGGTAGGGATAGAAAAAAACGGATTATTGAGGGTCACATACAACGTTCAATTCAGATATCGCAGAAGAAATGCTTCTTTGGACATTAATACCTCCTTCAGATGACTATCTGGAGTTACCTATAGAAACAAAAGAAAAAAAAAACATTGAAGGTGTGGCAATGTGTGATTTTTTACCTTGTAATACTTTGTATGATGTATGAATATGATTCAAATACACAATGATTAGCCTTTTATGTAACTACATTCTGTTTTCTTTCAACGTCGTTCCATACAAGATGAGCACGATTCTACCCGCACTACTCAAACACAGGAGTGTCTTGTGTCATAGATATCTACCTCCCAAATAAGACGAGAATGTCTCATGTCATACACTAGATCCACGTACTAAATTTCTTTCTCAGGAGAGTTTTTTCCTTACACATAGCACAAGGTTTTAATCTTCATGAAACACATAAGAACAATTAGTAAAACAAGTGTGTGCGTAGTGTATCTTTGTACGAACATCAAGCGTACTTGCCACATTCACTAGTCTCACACACTGAGGTCCTTCCTAAGAAGAGATGTTTTTGGCCATATGGGATAAAAAGCAAGGTATGCTTTGGCATGAGACACAAAGCACACTCAATGCGCACTTAGTGTACATTTGTAAGGCGCATGAGCACAATTGCCACATAGACTATCCCCACACACTAGAGTCCTTCCTAAGAAGAGATGTCCTTGGCCACATAGGAAAAAAAGCAAGTTGTTTTTGGACATAAAAGACAAATGAGCGCATTGAGTACACTCCTGGTGCACATTCCTAAAGTGCGTGAGCTTACTTAAAACATGAACTAACCCCACACACGAGTCCTTCCTAACAATGTGTTTTTTGCCATTGAGGACAAAAAGCAAGGATTGCTTTGGCATATGAGACAGATGAGAGCATTTAGTGCACAATTAGTGTACTTTTATACGGTGTTTGAATGTACTTGCCACGTACACTAACCCCACACACTGGAGTCCTTCCCTAGCGGAGTTTTTTTTTTTTTTTTCCATGTAGGACAAAAAACGAGGTGTGATTTGAAATATGAGACAAACGAGCACATAAAGTGCGCTCTTACTGTACTTTTTACATGGTTCCCGAGCGCACTTACACCACGTACACTAACACCACACACTCGAGTATCTTCTAAGAAGATGTTTTGTTGGCCACTTAGGAAAAAAGTACATATTTATCATACAATATGGAAAGCTTGTAAGGATGGGTATAAGCTACTTCCTTTGGAGAGGGCACTCTCAAGACACATGCCAAAAAGCTAGTGTGTAAAATAGCCTCGACTATCCATACCTGTACAAGCGGATGCACCAGGTTGCTTCACCTCGTTGATCATTTCTTGCATGCGTTGTGATTTGCAGGTGTGTAGCAAGGACTAGGTTCCTTACTTGTGCATGATCTTTTCTCGTGCAGCGGGCTCGCACACATGTCAGCAGATGAGCTTTGGAAACTGAATGTGACAGCGGAAGAAATCTTGATTGATTCCAAAGTACAAGTATGGTACATGAAAAATAGAGCCTAACAAAGTCTACAAATGAGCTCCACCACTGCTCCTGGCCCACGCAAAGGGGCAACGCCTTGCTAGGCCGTCAAGGCTGCCAACGCAAGGAGTCTTGGTCCAACACCGTCTTCCAGGTAGAATGGCATCCAGGTAGTCAGGGCTTCCTCCTTCCCAGGCTGGCAGGGCTCTACCAGGCTTACAGGGGTGTCCAAGGCAAACTCCAGCAGAACCTTGGTCTGAGGCGCTTCCAGATGCTAAGTGTTGTAAGGTTGTGACATGAAAGATGAGTCCTGCTGAGATACTAAGTTGTGCCAGGGCCGCTGCCATTTATACTTGCGGCCCTGGCAAGTTGACTGCTTTGCCTCATTGTAGAACCTTCCTCAGACTCACGGTGAAGTTTCACCGTAATCGTGGTTCTTGAATCCTGGAGCTCCTCACGTATCGGTGAGAGTCGTAGATCTCCATAGCCGTAATACTCGCATTCTGGCTTGCCACGTAGCCTGTCTAGGTGGCGAGCAGAGAAGCACGTTGAGTCGTGGCCACGGGCTGCTTGTGCAGACGGTCCCCACCAGGAGCTCTCACACCGCCTCATGCCAGAAGCCCAGTCAGGTCTGACTCTACTTGACCGCAACACTTTGTCGTGCTGCACAACTGCTGGTCCTTGCCTTCCAGGATGCATGCGAAATAGCTTGCGCATGCGACACACACACACTAGAGGCATGCGCGGTAGCCTGCGCATGCCACACACTAGTTTAAAATACAAGTCCTTTAGGCCTGGTTGTCAGAACTGAACTGGCCTGTACAGTGAAAAACTGTCCATGTCTCTGCTCCCGGAAGCCACCGAGAAAATTCTCACTTTGCGTATCTTTCTCCGATTACAAAACCGTCTACGCCATATCAGAGCATGAAACCAGCACAGTCATCGGACTCACTAATACTCCCCCTCGATGGGTGTGCTGGTGAAGAGCTTGGATCAAGCCGGAGTGTTGATGAAAATTTCATCAAGAGACTCCCAAGAATTCTCGTCGAGGAACTTGAGTCGGGACTCGTCTTTGGTGATGGGCTGATCCAGAAAATTCTCGACATCTGCTACTGTGTCGAAAAGAAAATCGTTTTCCTTGATATTGAGTCCTCCGGTCTTTGGGGACTGTGAAGGGCCTGTTTCTGGTTCTGTCCCAATTGACTCTAGTAAATCCAGAAAACTGGAGATAGATGGGTCAAGCTCAGGCCGCTCCGGAAAATTTGAAGTTGCTTACTCTGGAGGCAATAGTTCTCGTGGCTTGCTTGGTTGACGGCTTGCATGTCCAAAAAGCCCCTCCTGGGCTCTCCTCTCCCAACTCTGCTCCTGGGGGCTTGTGGACACCTCTCTGGAGTCCAGTAAAATCTTTTCTGGCCTCATCACCGTTTCTTGGGCCGCTGGAGTTGTATAAACAGCGACCTGATGGTTGGGGAGGCTTGCTTGGCCATTTTCACCCTCGCTCAGCCGATTTTTTATAGTAACAGTTGTTGCCTTGTTAACTGTCACCAGCTTGACCTGCTTTTGTCCTTCCAGTCCGCGTGTTTGTGTCTCGGTGAGCCGTTTCTTGCTCAAATCGTCCGGGAGCGCGGTTGTCTTGGAGGCAGTTGATCGCAGCTTTTTTCCCGGTGAGACCTCGCACAGTTGTTGGCGTCCACCAAGAGGTACCGTGTGGACATCACACATCCCTGTGTTGAGTTTTTCTGCCGCGTATTCAAGGAGACACTTTGTGCAGGTCGAGCTGGTCGCCGAGAAATCTCCGCCACCCGTTGCATTCGTCGCTCGATCCTATGCTCCGCTTTTTTGTTTTTTGCCATGCGAGGATTGTTGGTGCCGGTTAGGGTCGCCAGCCATGGCGAGCGATGGAGCGAGTGCAACTAGGACCTCGCCATGGCCAGCAAGATCCCTCGCTCGCTCTGCGTAGACTGCTACAGATGCAAGCAAGCCTGCTGCGCTCGCTGCTTGTGCAACACCCCCTTTTGCCGCGCTAGCTGCTGCGCTCGCTGTCCCTTGCTTTGCTGCGTCCGCATTCCGCCACCGCAGTTGCGCTGTCCTCTTTTCTTTTCTTGTGAGTGCGCGAGCTTGCTGGCGAGCAGTTGCGTCGTCTAGCCGATCGCCGTTTTCCTTTAGGCAAAAACGCCCCGCGGAGTCTTGCGGGTACTCTTTGTGTGCTAGTAGACAGCGGGGCGCGTTTAGGTCTGCTTCCTTAGCAAACGTATTTTGGTCCACCAACTACTGAAGGCGAAGTTGCTCCTTGGGATATCCCAAAACTTGCTCTTTTGGCTTTATAAGCTTCTCAATGCTCCCCCTCTCTACTGTAGTGGTGATCTTCTCATCCACTTGCACCATAAAACAGGTGATAGTGCTCGGTATGCTAAACGAGGTGCCGATGGCACGTCGTCCGATCTTTGACTTCCACGTGCCCTTTTCGTTGCCGTTCTTCAGGGCGTACTGTGAGAATGCGATTGTGGTGAGTCCACACTACTGCGAGCACCTGTAGAAAATTTCTCTGGGGAGATTCTTTGTCAGGAAGTCTACAGCTTGCCTTGTCCCTGGCACATGCACGAGCTGGATTGTGCCATCTTGCACTTTTGAGCGGATCCAATTCTCGCGTATGTCGATGTGCTTGGTTTGACCCTGAAACTTGGTTGAAATTGCCAGGTCAATTGCAGATTTGTTGTCCACAGAAATCTTTGTCGGCTTCTCTTGTGGAAAGCCGATGTCATCGAGGAGGTTACGCAGGTACGTGGCCTCCTGTGCAGCCGATGTAGCAGCCACGTACTCAGTTTCTGCAAAGCTGAGTGTGATCGGTTTTTGTCTCTTACTTGTCCACAATACGGCTCCACCACCAAGCAGGCACACAAATCTTGTCGTGGTGTGTCGGTCCCCCTCGGTTCCACCAAAGTCTGCGTCCACATAACACTACAGCTCCAGATCACTTGCATTGCCAAAACTGAAGCTGGCATCGCTTGTGGTTTTGAGGTATCCGAGGGCCCGATCAAGCTCCTTGCATGCTGCTTCTGAGCATGTCTCGTTACCGCGTGCGAGGTTGCTGATTGAAAATTGTAGATCCGGCCGTGTACAGCTCGCAACATGTGTCAATGAGCCGACTCTACTGCGACAGTCTGTCTCGCTCCTCCCCCTTGGCCCTTGATGCTTCAGCTACTGCTGAGTGAGAGGAGTCGGCACGTGTCAATCGGGTACACCAAAACGATCACAAACGTTTGTGGCATAAGTCTGTTGGCTCAATTCAAGCCTCCGAGCTGTGCGATCACGCTTGATGTTCATGCCAAGGTAGAACTCGAAGCTTAGCATGAGTGTCACGTTGACCTCCTTTGCCATGGCCGTTGTCGTGGCTTTGATGAAAGTGGCTGATGGGCCGATGATTAGGATGTCATCAAGATAGACCACAATGTAACAGTCTGGTTTCTCTTCTACTAATGGCCTGTTGAGAAAAAGACAATCGTCGTAGGCTGATGGATGGAAGTCGAGTGTCTCCAAAAGTCCTTGGAGCTTGCGATACCACAGAAGTGGACTTTGTTTGAAGCCGTACAAACTCTTGACACTTTTGCATACTCGTCCGCTACCATCATCATAACCCTCTGGCTGCTTCATGAACACAGTCGTGTCGATCACCCCGTGCAGAAAAGCGTTATTTACGTCAAGTTGCTACACTTCATAGTCCAACACTACTACAACAGCCAGCATGATGCAGGCTGTGGTGTAGCGGCTCACGGGGACGTAAGTCTAAAAATAATCTTTTCCCTCCATATGTGAAAACCCCTTTGCCACTAGACCGGCTTTAAACTTGTCAATATTGCAATCAACTTTTGTCTTGATGCGGAAGACCCACTTGACCCCAACAGGTCGTGAGCCTGCAGGTAGTCCCACGAGCTCCCATGTGCCTTGCTCCATGAGAGCTTCCCTTAAAGTCCTTGGCTCTGGTGGCATTTCTTTGGTCGATGTCAAGAGGGCAGTGAGGTGGGTAGTTGTAAAGTCAGCGAGAATGTCTGCATCCTCTTTGTATACCAAACATGCTGTGTTGGCCATGATGTGTTCTTCCTCCTCCTCCTCTACTCTGTGCTGCTCCAACTGGTGCTGTAGGAGGTGTGTGAAACACCTGGACTCTGTGGACTCCGCCTGGAGGATGATGCTGCCGCGTCGCCTGCGTACCATCCTTCACAGGCACCACCTTGGGTTCACCATCGCATACTTCGACCGGCTCGTGATCGCGGGGGACGCCTACCAGGTGGTCTCCATGGAGGGGCACACACGTACCCACCGCCTCCTCATGCGCCTCATCCAGATCCGCAAGGGTGAGTAAATCTGGATTTGAATCTTCTTCTTTCAGTGACTCATTGTAGGAGTCGTAGAAGGTCTCGAGCGCTTTCTTCTGCTTTTCCTCCAATGCTTGGCGCGTTAGGTTCTCAAAAAAGATTGCGACGCGACAGAAAACAATTCTTTGCGTGTCCAATTCGTAGAACTCCCAGCCCTTCATGCTAGGGCTTTGTCCAAGAAAAACTCCCTACGATGCCTTGTCTGCCAGCTTCTTGTGGCGCTCCTTTGGCACATGGAAAAGTGCCATGCAGCCAAAAGGCTCTAAGCATGGTGACATCAGGCTTGTCACCATGCCATGCCTGAAATGGTGTCATGTCATGCAACGCCACATGTGGTATGCGATTGCGCACCCAAACTGCTTGCCTTAGTGCATAAGGCCACCAGTTGCTGCTGAGGTAAGCACCAAGAAGCATAGCCTTCAACGCCTCTTGCATTGTGCGGTTTGCTCTTTTAGCCACACCGTTCTGCTGCGGTGTGTAGGCTATTAAAAACTGCTGCACAATCCCCATGTCCTCCAGACAGGTCATGAATTCCCCACTCGTGTGCTCTCCGGCATTGTCTAAACATAGGACTTGTAACTTCGCATTGCTTTGCCTCTTTGCCATTGCCAGCCACTTGAAGAACTATGTGGGAGCTTCATCCCTAGTGCGTAAAGGATAGCTCCACACAAAACGTGTCGCGTTGTCGACAAAAAGAAGAAAGCATTGGTGTCCTTTGTAGATAGTGGCAGTTCGTAGTGGTCCACATATGTCTGTGTGGACGAGCTTCAACTTCTGGCTGACGTCACACTTTGTGGAAGGAAGGAATATCTATCGTGGAAGCTTTGCACGCACGCAGTCCTTGCATGGCTGCATCGTCTCTTTGTTCCCATTATCCTTGATGTCGAGGCCGTTGACTTGCTCCTTCTTGTGCATTGACTGCACAAGCTGATTGCTTAGGTAGCCCAATCGTTTGTGCCACATAGCGAGATCTACACTAGAGCCTTGGTGGGGACTTGCTGCTGCAAATGGCGATTGGAGCTTGTCGGACGCTGGAGCTCAGAAATCTAGCTCGATCATGCGGTGTGGTAGGAGGTCACCTTCCGCGAAGGTCTCGCCTTCACGGCTCTTCAAGGCAACGTGTCCTCCGTTGCTGATGACGCGTGCACCTCTCTTCATCAGCTGCCCAAGTGAGAGGAGGTCAACAGCAATCTCACTTATGTAGAGCACGTCTCCAAACTTGACTTAGGCACCTTGGTACCCTGTCACTGTCATTATCCCCTTTTCTAGCACTAGAATTTGCTTGTTGTTGGCGACTGTGATGAAGCCCTTGGAGCAGGGTAGGAGTTGGTGGAGGCATGCCTTGTCGAAAGTGATGTGGGAAGTGCATCCACTATCTGGGTACCAAACGTACGTTGAGCGAACCAACTCGTTGCTTTCCATGTTTGACAGCTAAAACACGGACCCCGTGTAGTCATACTGCTTGCCTGTGCCTCCCTCCAATATGTGCTTCTCTGGCCCCTTCTCTTGCTTCTTGGCTTGTTTCACTTTTTCATCACTCTTCTTCTCTCCCTTTCCTCTCAAGTTGTTGGCTTGCTTTGCTCGTCTTGCTTGCTCCTCATCCCATAGTTGCTTTCTGCAATATTTCTTCACCTGCCCTGGCCTGCCACAACAATGGCACTCATATGCAAGACGTGATCCTGGCCGCTGGTCACGCGAGCCTTGCTAGCTTGCGTTTGTCTTGGACTGGGCGGAAGAATGGTCTGAGGCCGCCTTCATCAGCGCCTGGCTGTTCCGTGATGGCTGAGTGGAGCTGACTATAGTGCTGACACCTTGGTACGTTGTGTTGGTGAGAATGCGTTGTTTCTCTTTTGCCATCTGGCGGTCATGCTGCTCTATGAGGAGCATCTTGAAGATGTATGCTTCGAGTAGTTCACTCTCATGCTTGAGCTTAAGCACCTTCCGCACGTCGTCCCAGTCACCAGTGAGACCGTTGAGGAGGAACGTCACAAAGACGGGTTGAGATATTGGTGCATCTGTCACTACAAGCTGGTCACGTAATGACTTTGCTTTGTTGATGTACGCATCAATGCAGTCGAAGCTGTTGAGGCTGATGTGTGAAAGCTCTGTCATGAGGTGGGATGTGAAGGTAGAGTCGCCAGATATGTAGGTCCTGACAAGGTAGGACCATGCTTGCTTTGCAGATTTCTGCCATGTCCTCGTATATCCAAATTGCTTGTTGGATTCGATCGCTCATCTGGTTGTCCAGTATCACGAATGCAGCTTGGTTGAGGTACTTGTACTCTGACACCACTTTTGGTAATGAGCCCAAGGGTGGAGGTGCATAGTACCCACTGTAGAATTTCCAAATGCCATGAATCTGGGCCACCTGCTTGAATTTGTGTGCCCAGTGAGGGAAGTTCTCTCGGTCAAATTGGTCAATCTCGATCTTATGCAGCTGCAATGCAGCTGCTGCAGGGAGCACGGTGTCCTCAAGTCCTTCGTATGCCTTGCCATGTGGAGGCAATTGGGGGCCTTGCACATGGCACTGCTGTTGCATTGCTGGATGAGCTTGGAATGGTGGCGTGGCTGGCGCCATAGTAGGTTGTGCCGTGTATGCTTGTGGTAAAGGTGTCTGTTGTGCTGGTTGAAACTGTGTCATGAGTGGCACCGCGGGTTTAGCTTGAGGCTGTTGAGCTGCAAACTGCTGTGACATGCCTCCTTCGACAGGTTGCACAGGTTGCACCGGCGGAGGCATGGCTGGTTGCACAACTGGGGAAGGGCTTGCTTGAGGCAAATGTGCGGATGATTCTTGAGATGCTTGATGCCATTGCATCTGTTGTTGTTGCTGCTGCTGAAGCTGCTTTTGGTGAAGTTTTTATTGTTGCTAAAACCACGCCAGTTGCTGTTGAAGTTGTGCAATCTGGGCGGCCTCAGCCGCTTGTGACTGTTGTAACTGCTGCATCTGAGATGCTTGAGCGACATGCATCAGCTGCTCATGTTTACAGAGGAGCTCTTGAGCTCCCATCTGTTGCCTCAACGCCTCCCTCTCGTGCTCCACAGCTTGACGAGCTGTGACTTCTTGTTGTGCCATGCGTCGCACCTCATCTGCCAAGCACTGCGCTTCTGCTGCTTGGCGTTGTGCGTGGTCTGCGACATGGCGTCCGTGATCCTGAACCATATGTAGACCATACAAAACAGATTTCTCATCAAGAGCGGGAGAACCTGCCCTCTGATCCTCCGCCTCCATGTTGCTCATGGTCTCTTGATGCTTATGTCTTGTGCAGGCCGAACGTCGCGAAGGGCCGGTCGCGTTGCATGCTTAGGAGAAGGCGCACGTCGCTCCTCCTTCAGCTTGTGCAAGGATGGTGAAGAACTGCTTCACCAATCCGCTCCGCTGTTGCTTCCACTAGACTAGCTAAACACAGAGCCTAGTGCTCTGATACCATGTTGGGATTTGCAGGTGTGTAGCAAGGACTAGGTTCCTTGCTTGTACATGATCTTTTCTCGTGCAGCGGGCTGGCACACAGGTCAGCAAATGATCTTTGGAAACTGAATGTGACAGCGGAAGAAATCTTTATTGATTTCAAAGTACAAGTATGGTACATGAAGAATAGAGCCTAACAAAGCCTACAAATGAGCTCCACCACTGCTCCTGGCCCACGCAAGGGGCAACGCCTTGCTAGGCCGTCAAGGCCGTCGACGCAAGGAGTCTTGGTCCAGCACCGTCTTCCAGGAAGACGGGCCTCCAGGTAGTCAGGGCTTCTCCTTTCCAGGCTGGCAGGGCTCTACCAGGCTTACAAGGGTGTCCAAGGCAAACTCCAGCAGAACCTTGGTCTGAGGCGCTTCCAGATGCTAAGTGTTGCAAGGTTGTGACATGAAAGATGAGTCCTGCTGAGATACTAAGTTGTGCCGGGGCCCTCACCTTTAATACTTGCGGCCCTGGCAAGTTGACTGCCTTGCCTCATTGTAGAACCTTCCTCGGACTCACGGTGAAGTTTCACCGTAACCGTGGTTCTTGAATCCTAGAGCTCCTCACGGATCGGTGAGAGCCGTAGATCTCCGTAGCCGCAATGCTCGCATTCTGGCTGGCCACGCAGCCTGTCTAGGTGGCGAGCAGAGAAGCACGTTGAGTCGTGGCCACGGGCTGCTTGTGCAGACAGTCCCCACCAGGAGCTCTCACACCGCCTCATACCAGAAGCCCAGTCAGGTCTGACTCTACCTGACCGCAACGCTTTGTCGTGCTGCACAGCTGCTGGTACCTGCCTTCCAGGATGCATGCGGAATAGCTTGCGCATGCGACACACACACTAGAGGCATGCGCGGTAGCCTGCGCATGCCGCACACTAGTTTACAATACATGTCCTTTAGGCCTGGTTGTCAGAATTGAACGGGCCTGTACAGTGAAAAACTGTCCATGGTTCTGCTCCCGGAAGCCACCGGGAAAATTCTCACTTCGCGTTTCTTTCTCTGATTACGAAACCGCCTGAGCTATATTGGAGCATGAAACCAGCGCAGTCATCACCATAAGATACTCCACTTCTGCAGTAGAACCACATTGCTAAACACTGGGACCATGTCGTTGTTCACGATGTTTGCATGATGATGGCTAAGGAATGTCTCCTTGAGTACGGCCATAGCTTCTAGACGAAAGTGGTCGAGTATCTCCATTGGATGCAGAGCCACGTACCGCATGGTCTAGTTGAACTTGACAGAAAAGGATGTGTGATATCTTGCAATCATCAAGCCAACATTAGTCTGAAAGTCGTGTGGGGTACCATAGTTGCACTATTTACTACAACCTCTAAAGAATTGATCTGAATGGACATATGTGCTTCACATACGGCGTGTCCGTAAAGTCACGTCCTCGTCGCTTCATAGATCCTGCCAAGATCGCAAAATCAAGTATATTCTTACATAATTCAATGAAGAAATTCTTTTTAGTACCTTCCCTAGCGATAGTTGTGCACCATTCTCGCACTCTGCAATAGCTTAGGCAAGTGATAATGTTATGTGTATGTTTGGATCCAATGGTGATGATTTCAGTGATGTCACAGGTGCTACCGGCTGTACTTTTGGTGGTGATACGTGCTGTAAACTTGGTGGCACCATTAGCAATGCTATAGGTGGTGCCACATGTGGTAGTGCTAGGGGTCTTACTGGTGTTTCTTTTGATGATGTCGCGGATGGATTTGCCAACGATGTAGTTGGATAAAAGTGCTTCTGTGTCAGCTAGTGGAGCTGTCAATGATCTTCCTGCTCCTCCCATTAATCCTACTACATGTCATATTGTTTCTCATATTGTTGATGGTGGCATTAGTTCCGTCATCAGCGGCCTTGCTGATTCATAGGTGTTGTTGTCCCTGTTCTCAAATTTGCCTCTATACCGATGTCCTCGCTAGTTCCCCCCCTAGAACATCCACGGATGCCCGCTCCCTTGTTAATGTTTTTGCATATCATAGCATCCCAGTCCATTCACACTCCTGTTGCGATGTCATCCATCCTTTGACACCGACACTAGCACCTCTATCGGAGCGATTGCCGGTGCTTGATTCTCCACCCATGACGATGCTTGCCCCAATCTCCACTTCGTGGCTTGTTCTTGTTGCTAAACTATTGTCCACGGTGTATTGCTTATCGTGTGTCTCAATGTCTCCATTGGCAACTTCATTAGTGTATGTCAGTCTTCTGGGATAGACACATACATCTCTCACGGGCCTCTATAGCCACCCCCGATGTTTTCCCATTTTTATCACCCTCCCATGTCTCCATACCTAAGCCCATCCCGACATCCATCCGTATGTCCTCTCCAGTCGTGCCAGTTTCCCTACCTTCTCCTCCTCCAATCCTCACTCCAACATTCCCTCCCCCCTCCGGTTTCCATAGACAGTGGCCTGCTCTCTCCTTCTACCCTTCCTCCCCCTACTCCCCTTCCCCACATTCTTCCCTCCCTCTCTACCGGTTTTCTCCTACATCCTCTCCTTCTTTGACTTTGACACTCGCACAAAACTTGCCTTTTCCCATCCCTCTTTCCTCCCATGCCCCTCCTTACCCCCATTTTCATCCCCTGACCCAATCCTTCATCGAAGACACAGGACCTCGTCCTTGGAGAATTGTCGTATGACCTGATTGAGCAATCTGCGGGAATTCTGGTAACGCTGTCACCAGGTAGGAATACCCGGCTATTGATGAATACTCACATCACAATTGACTTGTGCACCAACAACGGCGTTCTTCTAAATGCACCACACCTGTTGTGGTCCTTTGCATTCCATAATGATACTGTTGATTGCTGTTAGAAACCGTCGCAATGGGATGCACTTGACATAGCATCGAGGACACCATTGTCGTCTTTGCATCGAATTCATTTCAAAACGCGGTTGTAGTCAACCAATCCAAGGTGTGACCATAGGTTTTCGTTCTTGGTGCTCTCACACTTTGACTCTTCTTTAGTCAATCATAAAAAAATCTCCTTGATCCCCTCCTTTCGTCTAAGTGCTCTACACCAACCTCCCCTTCAGAGCTCTCGACACTACTACCCCATCATAGCCCTCAAGGGCTCCCCTCCCCTCACAAAGTCGGAGCGAGCCTCGTGGCTAACACCTTGTGCGCTCCCCCCCCCCCCCCCCCCCCCCCCCTCACTTGGAATTGAGAGCCGAAGCTGTGAATCCGTGACCAAGTGTTTGACGGAATACTTGTTTGCTTCAAACCACCTCCACAAATCCGCCCCGCTGTAGGGGCCAATTTGAATGCGTACACATAGATTAACGTGAATGACAAATTCCCATGCCCAACAAATTCCAATCCTCAACAAAGAAAGGTTGATGATGTCTCTATGCTCATTGCAACGCCTGAATATGTCAATTGCAAAGATTTTGCATCAAACAGTGGTTGTGTTGATGTTGCTAATGCCATGGTTGATTATTTTGCATGTAAGGAGGGGAAACATGGAATTTCCACTGTCAGAAGGGTCTTGCTAAGTAAAGCGGAGATTTAAAGGTGGAGGAAGTCCTGAGGGGAACAAGGGGGCCATTACGCGCGACTATAGAAACCGAGCCATTCATAGGATTGAAATGGCATTTTAATTCATTCCCAAAGTTTGGGAACTTGGGGTTTGCTTGTACAGGAGTGAATGCGTGGAAAAAATGTACGGTCTAGATTTTACATCCACTCTAGCCTGTAAAGTATCATTTGGCTGAAAGATTTGCAAAAGAAGCCATGAAATGGAGAACCCATTTCGACACTCCACTACTCCTAGATCATGCTAGGCTCCTATTTCCATTGTGGCAATGCCACTTGAAACGACTAGGCTTAAGCTGAATGTTTTCATCTCTTGCGTATGACAACCTTGTCCATTTTGGCACGGAGAGAGTGCGTGCATGCCCAAAAGAAGTCATGTGCCTCCCCAAGATCCATCATGCGTTAGTGTGTAGTGAGTAGTGCTTCTGTGTCGGACACAAGGGTGAGGGAAGGGGAAAGAATGACCAAGTCATCCACATAGACAATTAGGACAACCAGTCCATTTTCTGTCCCGCAAAGGAAGAGAGAGGGATCTGACGTGCTTTGGATGAATCCACGTTTGTCCAATGTGCGTTTGATTTCTTTGTTCCAACACCTTGGTGCCTGCTTCAATCCGTAGAGAGTTTGAAGGAGCACCCACACCTTGTCATTCCCGTCCTCAAATCCTTTTGGTTGCCAAATATACAGTTCGTCTTCTAGTGGTCCATTGAGAATAGCATGTTCACATCCATTTGATGCACTCCCCAATCCTTGGGAGCTTCAATCCCGAGCAAGATGTGACTACTTGTGTATTTCCCAACTAGTGCATAAGTGTCAGTAAAGTCCTTGCCAGGGATTTGGTGGAATCCCTTGGCTACCAGCCTGCCTTTGTATTTATCTATCATGCGTGCCAGGTTCCGTTTGAGCTTGAAGATCCATTTCACATCGATGGCCTTGCGACCTGGTGGGAGCCGGACAAGTTCAAATACCTTATACTCCACTAGAGTGTTAACTTCATTAGCCATGGCTTGTTCCCATTCCCTTGCATCAGAAAACTCCCTTGCTTCAGCAAGGGTGCTCGGTTCAGGTTTCTCCACTTGAGAAGCATGTGTACCAAACACATTGTGTAAAACTTTTTGCAGTTCATCCGAGGCAGGTTTCTAGAGGACTCTCGCAACACCACCGGGTCAGGTTCCTTGATCTGACTTGCCGGTTGAGCAGCGCTCAAAGGTTGCAGACCAGAAGGTGAGGGAGTGCTCTGGCTTTGGGAGCCCTCTGAGCTTGTAGTCTCAAGATCTATGGGAGTCAGTAAGTCTGTGGGGACAAAGGAACCTGTATGTGGTGCAGAAGTGTGTGCAGGAGTCTTTTGTACAGGTGCTGTCCTTTCAGGGGTGAAGACAGGTGCACTTACATACTCAGGGTAATGTTGGGGCACAGAAAACTGTTGGACATGCCTCAGGGTGAGGAATGCCTTGTATGGCATGTGTTCCAGGAAGGATGCGTCCCGACCATCCAGAAAACTATAACTGACAGGGTCCTTGAATGTCCATGCCTTTGAGGCATGGGACACTCCAACAGATGCACACTACTTACCTCTAGGGCTTAACTTGTGTGGTCGCTGTTGTTCTGGAAGCCACACACAAGCCATGGTTCCCCAGACTCTGGTTGGTCACATGTCTGCCCATTCTTTGAACCATCATTCCCACGGTGTGAATGATTTGGGCAGTGGAACTTGTGGTATCCTCGTCCATACCCGAGTGATGTACTTCACTACCTCTTCCCAAAATCCAAAGGTGAGGCTAGATTCATTCAGAAGCGTACGCAGTGCATCTCCCAGCGTACGGTTCCATTGTTCAGCGACACTGTTCTTTTGAGGGGTATATGAGGCAGTGGTTTGGTGCACCATACCTCTACCTTTCTGTTATGTGGTCAGTGTGCCCAAGAATTCACCCCCTCTGTCTGTACGAAGGACCTTGAGACTGCACCTAGTTTGATGTTCAGAGTAGGGTATCCATTCAGCGATGGCACGTTGAGCATCAGCCTTTGTGCGAAGCAAAAATTCCCAGCAAAAGCAGCTGTAATCGTCTTTCAGTGTCAGTATGTACCATGTTCCGTACTGGAGGGAGGGAAAATGAATGGGTCCAGTTAGGTGTGAATGTACTAATTCCAGTGGAGAGATGCTGTCATGTTCAGACTTGGGATTTTTTTCTCTGTGTGATTTCCCTTCATGACATTCGAGGCAAGTACACTTCTTCAGTCCATGTGGGCAGTCTTTAGGGGTCAGTCCGTGCGCCGGTGTGTGTTTGAGTAGCTCTGTCACCAGTTCCTTGTTGATGTGCACAAGACGCCTGTGCAGCAGGTCAGTGTCATATGAACCCATGTCTGATATGTAGTTGTGGGCACGAGGACCCGATGCATGGGAACAATGTGAGCCTGTAGAGCATATCATCATGCAGTGGCCCGTCAACCAACAAAATCCCACTACCACCAAAGAGCAAGCATCGCTGATTCTGCGTTAGTGCGGGCATGCCTGCTTGACAATCAAGTTGACCCCCAGAAAACAAGTTCACGGGGTACATACAACACTCAAGTCAGCCATGTTGCCCCTCCCGGTGCTTGCAGTGCAATTGTGCCCACACCTTTCCCCCACAGCACTTCCCAAGATCCTCTACGTACACCATCAATATCATGCACAGCATACAATGGATTAAACAACTGACGATGCGGTGACATGTGATGTGATGCTATAGTGTCATACAACCACTCATGGATGGGTAGGGTGTGTGAGGTGGTGACGTGCGTACAACCTACATTTGAACTGCTGCTTGTGGTGCTGTCGGTGGTACGATTGGCATCAGCTCATCAGATGGCGGCCACACTGGATTTGGAGCGGCACCTCCGACTGTGGCTGCCCCTGTCTGCTCCCATGCGCGGTCTACCCAGGCTGGAGGTGGTGTCGTCTCTTCCAGTATGGGAGGGGGTGCATACATCCACAAGTACGATGGTGGTGGAAACGTCTGTGGCCCTAGAGGATAATTCTAAGAGATCAACAGCTGTGGTGGTGCACCAAAGGTCATTGCTGCAATTGGTGGATGCATGCGGGATGGTGCTCCATAGCCGCCCATCAGGTACGACTGCGCTGGGGGGTGTAGCCACTGCTGCTGCTGCTGCTGATGCTGCTGCTGCGTGTGCTGGGACGGCTGCTGTTGCTGTTGCTGCTCCAACATCCGATGCTGGAGAGTAGGGCAAGAGCCTCTTAAGTGGTCTGCCTGACCACAATGGTTGCAGGTACGGCCTCAAGAGTTGCGGCCGTGACCACGTCCTCGTCCTCTGCCCCCTTGAGACTGGCGGCCACCTGTGCCCTACCTATGTACAGTGGTGGCTTCCACCTCCGTGACCACCACCACTGCAGACTGGTGGGTGTATGCGATGGGGGTAGCTGTGCTGGATTTACGTTACTCTCCCTTGAGGATGTCCACATAGTACTGCAGCTGCCTGCAAACAACTTTGAGGTCAATGTTTTCAACCTCTGAGACTGGAGTACGGCGCAATAAGTCTTGGCAAAAATCCTTGTAAGATTCTCCAAGATGGAGGAGCACTATGTTGAGCCACTCAGGAACCAAGCAAGACGCCCCCAGACCCATAATGCGGTGTCGCAGGTCCATTGCTTTGTCTCAGTAGTCCGACACAGGTACGTCTGGTTTTGGGTACAGCGTGCACAAGTTGTCACAGAGGGTCACCAGAAGCGCCATCCCTTGCTCTTCCTGCCGCTTTAGCACATGCTACCAGGCCTCATAGGGCTGGGCAGCGCCACTCCGGGGGTCGGATGGATACTCTCCCCAGACCCCTTGACGGAACTGTCGAAGAGAGTATCCTTGCGGATTTGGGAGAGCCCGCACTAGGGTGTTGTGGGCTATGAGCACTGTCCGATTCAGTAGTTTCTGCTGGAATGAGTTCGAGGAAGCAATCCTCGAGTCTGTGCTCCTTAGCCCACAGAAGAAATAGCTCCTTCCATGTGAGAAAGACACGCGTTCCAAGAGCGGGGAGTGTGAGGTTACAGTGAAAGCCGAGTTGGTCTACATCCTACCACGACATTGTTACTGACGTGGTTCCCTGCCCGCCGGCGGAGCGATCCTCATTGGCACTCAGGTGACTGTCACCGTCGGCGCGATTCCCGTTGCTTCCTTGCGGCTCCGACATGGTGCGCATATTGAATGTTACACAACTCCTCCTCACTGGCTCCTAGACTCGCCTGGGCTGGCTCTCTTGCCCCCAGACTGTTTCTAGAGGGTGCTTGCGGCTCCCCTTGCGTCGGGCCCCTCTTCCCTCTCTTCAACTCTTCACTCCTTCTCTCTCTCAAGCATTGCTACAGCAGCATCCACGGACTTGGGCGACCTTAGTAACCATGCACTGGTGGAGTGCAGACTCTCATTTGGTGCTCCAGGTCACGTTAGCCCTTAGGGGACCAACGTTTTTCCCTCACGTCCTCGCAGTTGCCAACTTCGCGGACCCGGATGTTTCGGCTTATGGAACTTTTGGCCGTCGATTGAGCTCTGATACCATATGGAACTCACTAAATTTCGAATGCAACTGGAATTGCTTCAAAGTATTGTCATATGAGTACGCTAGCCTAAAAAATCCATGACGTCGGTTTAAAAAAAGAAGTGTCAGGAGTAGCGAGTAAGAGTGGGGTGAAGCGAGGCTCGATTTTGGAGCCTCGCGTGGCCAGAGTGCCGGCGAGCGAGCGAGTGAGCGAGGCCTGCCTCGCTTGTTTGCTCCCTGCCTTGGCCAAGGGCGAAATCGCCCTTGAGGTCATTCTACCCCCCCTCCCCCCCCTCCCCATTTTCCTAGATGCCCTATTTACTTTAGGTACAAGAAAACCCGGGTCCGGAGGTGAGTAACACAATGCACAAGCACAGTAGATAAATTCTAAGAAAACAAAATTAATCAGTTATGGAATAAATGTTGAGTGTTGGATGCCGATGTGAGAAGATTAGAGCGGCCGATGAGGTTGGAGGGCATGGGACCATGCGGAGGGGAGTCTCATAGCTTGGGGGCGATCTCATTGCGCAATCCCTTAAGATTTTTTGGCCTTTGCGTGAGTCTACACTGGTCTCGGGATCACCATGCCCTGCGCACAAAGGACACATGTGTGAGAAGGATAGAGGACATGGATTAACAGAGGTATCAATTTTGTGATAGCCTTGAGGGTGGTTGACTTATCCTTGAGCAAGAATGCCATGCAAAAACGATTAAGGTCGTCTATCAGTATCAAGAAATACTCAGACCCACACTAGGCTGAGGGTACGTGCATCGGTCCAGTCAGATTAGCATGAACCAGCTCTAGAGGTGCGTTGATGTCCCAGTTTGACTTAGGAAATGTCTTTCTGTGGGCCTTGCCCTCATTGCACTCCTGACAGGTGTCTGCTTTGAGGTCATTAGGGCGGTCTTCAG
>SZWC01002537.1:107113-119605 GCA_023375785.1 Penium margaritaceum | reverse complement strand
TGTGTGTGTGTGTATGTGTGTGTTGATTAGGAACTCATGTCCTTGATGGAACATGTCATTAAGAGGGGATTGTTCTTCTTTTAACATGACGGGGCTGCATCCTCCTTGGTGGCTTGGGAAAGAAGAAGCATTTTGCAGCCTCAACCTGGGCCAACCATTTAATGCAATGGGTTTTTGATGAAATATTGTAGAGGATCTGTTGAATAAATGGTACCCCCTCAAACCTTTGTAAACTTTAATGAATTCCCATGTTGGTTTAGGTTCTAGATTTGGAAAAGGATAAAACCTTGTCCATTGTGTTGAGCAAAAAGAAGATTAAATTGTTTTTTACTGCAAGAAGATGCATTAATGAGATGTAATGTTATAATGTTTTTGTTTGAATAACATTCCATGCCATAGGAAAAGGTCTAGGGTTATGCATAATGGTGGAAAATGAGGAGAGCTTCTTCATGTTGAGCATTAGTTTTTTTCATTGCAGATGATGGGATAAAATTGTGATAATTGAAAGTCAAAATGAGTTTGTCATGAGTGAAGTTTCTAGGATATCGTCGTAGGGTTCTTAGGTTTTTGGAAGTGTCCCCCTTCTTCATGACTCGGGCTGTTAGGTGTCGCCTTTTCGTCTGATGCCAGGAGACAATCCAGTGGGCGACTTTGTAAGTCCGTCCCATTCTCTCTCCACCATGTCTGAGATGCCCCCATTCTGGGAAAAATGGCTTGGTCACCCCCATTCCGGTAAGTTATGGCCAGGTCGCTCCCACTTTTGGTGCTCCGGGGAGTTATGGCTAGGACGCCTAGTAAGGATGAAACATTATCGACGTATTACCCCCACTTTCAGAAACTTCTGCCTAGGTCGCCCCAAGGAAAGGGGGCGAAGTAGCCATGATTCTCAGAATGGGGGCAAGTTGGGAAACTAGTTAAAAGATGGGGGCGACCTAGCCAACAGGTTTTCGAATGGGGTGACGTAGCTATTTGTTCTCAGAATGGGGGCGTCACAGACATGGTCGGCCGAACATGGTGCCGATCTAGGAATTAGCCGCATTTCCAGTTGCCTTCTTCCGAGGTCCTGTGATCATCTCCACGTGTCGGACTTGCTGCCCTCTCTCGGGTTGCTGCCGCGGCCACTTGTGCCTGCACGCGCATCACACCGCAACGCTTTGCATCGAATGCTTTTGACGATTGTGCATGCAATGCAGTGCGGACAACGCTATGATGTGGGGTTGAGAGAAACCTAATGCGATGACCATAAAGGAAATGCAATGTAGTGGAGGGGGGAGCTGTGGCACTGAACAGTGGTGGCATGTAATGCGTCTGAAAACGGGCACTTTTGCGCAACGCCTCAGCCGACTCGGAGAAGTAAGGGTCGATTTGGATTGAACCACACAGCCACTTTTTGGCCACACGAAGCGGTCAAGGAGCCTAATGGACGTTTGGATTGCCAGTCGGCCACACAGAAGATATATTGGGGCGAAACTACTTGTGGGCCTCCCTTCTCGCCACCTCTTCTTATGCAATGGTAACCCGAGGACCAAAGTACGATTTCAGAACAAGTTCGCGGAATAAAGTCAAGTGCTTGACTGATGAGGGAGTCAACGTTTATCCGTATTCATGGAGAGTCAACAAATCGACTCTCATGATGACAAATGATTACAAGCGGAGTTGACCACAAAAGCATTCGTGGTCAACCGTTCCACGTCATTTGTGTGGCGACCACACGAGCCGTGTTGTCGAATCCAAACCACCCCTAAGCCATCCACCGTTGACTTGCCTTTGCTGCTTGGCGTTGTGCGCGGTCTACGACATGGCGCCCTTCCTCTTGGCCCATGTGTAACCCGCACAATACTCATTGTGTAGGAGAAGCTGTCCGAGCATTCTCCTCTTCCTTGTTCTCCATGCTTGCTACGTAGGTGGAACGCCGACCACGCGCCTCTGCGAAGTGGCGTCAAGTCCACCTTTTCCTGATCGCTCCTACAAGGATGGCGAAGAACGTCTCCACCACCACAGTAGTCTACTACTGCTCCTGCTGCTGCGCTTGCTGAGAGAACCACCTACTACTCTGATGCCATGTTGATTTTTGTTGAGCTTGCAGCGGCAAAGCTGCCGCGTACTCTGATGCAGCAAGGGGTTCCCCTGCTGCCACGGGATCTTCGTTTGCTTAGCAAGCATGCCTTGTACAAAGAGTAGCAGAAGTAAATCATTGAGTGGAAGTCTTAGTTGAAAGTACAAGTATAGTACAAGGAATGTACAAGGAACAACAGCACTTAGCGACTCAGCACTATGCTCTGACGGAATTCCTCGCCCAAAACTAAGGTGCAACGCCTTGCTAGGCCGTCAAGGCCATCGACGCAAGGGTCTTGGCACAGCAACCGGTGCAGCGAAGGAAGGCCTTCAGGACGTCAGAGCAACCTCCTCCCAGGCTGGCATGCCTTGCCAGGCTTATAGGGATCGTGGAGGGACCTCTAGCAGTGTCCTCCACCCAGGGTGGCATGTAGGTGCCAGTCTTATGAGGGCCTTGGAGGGATCTCCAGCAGAGTCTTGGTCTCGGGCTCCAGAGTCAGAGTTTGGAGCGGGGTGAGAGATTTTAGCTAGAAGATTATAGCCATAGAGAGATTGACCTCCTCCTAGGCTGGTAGAGCTTGCCAGGCTTACAGGGATCCTGGAGGGATCACCAGCATCGTCCTCCACCCAGGTTGGCACACAAGTGCCAGGCTTACAAGGTATTGGGGGAACTCAAGCAGCATCTTGGTTGAAGGTTCTCCAGTGGAAAGGCATGGAGCCTTGCACATGGTCTGGAGATAGACCTACTGGAGATTGCACTTCAGAAGATACTGGCGATGCTGGGATACTGAGAAGTGGCAGGACCTTTGCCATTTATACTTGAGGTCTTGGCAAGCTGACCACCTGAACGAGAATCTTCCTTCAGGTTGTTAAGGTCTGCTACCACCTCTCCCTTACACTGGAGAACCTTCCATCCAATGGAAGCTTCCTTCAGTTATGTGCTCTTACTGACATTTGGGGAAGCTTCCTCCTTCAGCAAGCTTCATCAGGTCTTTAGGTGAAACTTCACCTCAAGGTTGCTTGTTCATCAGGCCTTCCTATTTTGAATGTTGATCTTGCCATGCTGGTGCATCAGGCCCGTTGATTAGGATCCACCTGAAGCTCGCACCAGATCGAACCATGAAGATCCAAGGGCTTGGGCTTCCTGTATGATTAAGATAGTGCTCTGCAGGCCTCTTGTTCAAGGTGCATGTTGCCTGTCCAGTCATCAGATGCCCCTCTTGACTTGAGTGCCTATGCAGCACTATGCACGTCTGTGCATCCAGAAGCATGCATTCTGCATGCACATGCTTGTCCACAAAGCACCTTTCACACCCTTTAAGGCTGCTCTCTAGAGAAAACATGGAACTTCTCCGTCAAGATTCTCAATCAAGGAGCACCTGGTAGATTCACGGAAAAATCCGTAAAATCCTCTCAGAGCCTCCGATTGGAGTATCGTCTATGCCATGCTGAAGCAGTAAATGAGCACATTTATGGCTCACTCCAACACTCCCCCTTGATTATTGTGTTGATAAATCGATGGTTCTAGACCATCGTCGAGAGGGTAGAAATGGAGGAATGAGGTCGTTGAATTTGTCTGAACACTCGGTTGGTCCTTTCGACTCGACCTGGGTACAGACACTCCACTCAGATTTTGCTAATTACTTTGTAGCTCAAAACATTCGAGCACCAACCCTCTTTGGCTCATTTTTTGGTACTCTAGGACTCTCGAGAGCCGTTTTGGGTTTGGAGCACATGGGTGACTCCAGAAAAAGGTTTGGGTGAGGTTGGTGTCACCTCCCCCTTGTGGTCTTTTCTAGTTGCTTGTGGGCTAATCAACTCTGCGGTTACATGCACCTCGTCCCTCATGTACCAGGTTGAGGTTGTGCCATATGAGGTGGCGACTGCATGGCTGAGCCATTGTTAGGACCACCTGTTGGGACCGCTATTGGGACCGCCGATGTGAGCACTGGCACGGCACAGTATAAAAAGTTATTGCCTTAGTCACAGATGTAACCTCAGTCACCTCCCCCTTGTCGCTCCCCCTATAGTCCTAGCCAGTTGCTCCAATTGTACTTCACTCTCCTCCTCTGTTGAGGAGATGCAGCTCTGCCACTTATGTCCAAGTCTTGTGCCATGGTCTGGGCACATCTGGTGCCCTCCTAGCTCCACGACCAGTTCTTGGTCGTTTTTGCTGCTTGGTTCTGCGACTAAGGCGTTTCTACCCCTGTAAGACGGCTATCTTGGCTGTTTTGTCGCGTCACCTTGCTATATCCGCAGCAATTTGCCGTTTCTATGGTGTCATTGCCTCTTGCGCTGATTCTTGGTCAACGCCGTCCATGGTTGCGGGCTCCCTAACTGTTTCGTTGCTTTCTCCCGGCGATACCGAAGCTCGGTCACTCCCCGTCCGCCTTAAAAAAAAAAATCCGCTGCCGATTGGTTGGCCTGGTTGTCCACTCCAAATCCCCGTGGCGAGGGGACAGCCTGCGCGGATAGGAGCGTCAGCGGCTGCCGCCTCCTTTTTTTTCTCCCCTTTTTTTTGTCTTCTTGCTCGTTTGATGGTCTGGCCCGTTTGCATGGGCCCGCCTGCCGAGGGCCTCCCCCTCGCTTTCCACTGCCATGTTGAGGCTTCGCAAGGAGCCTTGCTGTCGTGGCAGGGCTTTTGCCCTGTCGCGACGGCAGCCGACGTCTCGGCTGCCGTCGCGGCAGAGGCCGTGCCGCAGTCGAGCCTGTTGTCGCGGCAGCTCGCGCTGGCCCAGCTCGCCATCGCGACGAGCTGGTGTGAGGTCCATCGTAGACCTCCCCCTCTCCCTGGCTCGACAGCCAGCGGTTGAGCTGGCTGCCGAGCTCTAGGGAGTCGTTTTGCTCGCAAGAGTTAGCTGTCTCCTGTTTTTTTTTTTCTGTAGGTCCTGTTCTTCTCGCAAGAGGGAGCAACGGCTCCTCCTTTTTTGGTTAAATCTTCCGGCAGCGCACTCTTATGGCTTTCTGCGCTCGCCTGAAAAGTGGGATTGCTGCAGGTCACAAATCTTAACCGACCTATTTCAGTACCAACTGAGCAGCAAAGTGAGCTACTTTTTGGGAACACCCAGATTTGGCTTCGTTGGCTTTGCTGTTCTCCCACTGCTTTGAACGCGAAGTGTGTATGTAGCTGCTATAGCTCCTTGATGTTGATGGAGACTGCTCCAAGTGACAAAGTCATCACTGACGCCCTTGTAAGTGGTACTGTCCACTTTTATGAAACAGCTGCGATAAACATTGATGTAGATTTTTACAACAATTGATGCCAGCTGCTTCTCTGCAATTTCAAAAAAGGCACTCTGCTGCTGTTATTGATGGAGTGTCCTTCTTCCAACAATTTTGGCTCTGTTGAATGAGCCAAACTTAGGAGAGTAGATGCGTTGTATTTGTTGTGTACCAATTCCCCCTTTTTTCTTGCACTCCATGGCGAGCATAAATGATTTGAGGCTGAATCCAAATCTCATAAAGATGTTGCTCGCTACGGCCTCCTTCCCCTCACTGGTGAAGTTCTGGATCATTGCGGTGGCGCTCAAGGCCCCGCAAGTGTGCTGCCAGTTTATTCACGAGAGCGCAAGAATCTCTACCGGCACTCCGTCTGTGGAGAATCACTCTGTCACGCATTCCATCTCCATGAGGTGGGCTTATTGCAACCGTAGAGTATGAATCCAACTCGTATACCACCTTTGATAAGGTGGGCTTACTGCCATCATCTGCCGACACGGTAGGAATGTCAGTTGTGGAGCAGAAGTCCACTACGTATGCCACCTCCATAAGGAGGGCTTACTTCAACCACATGTCAACACGGCAGGAACGGTGTCCAAAGAGCACAACTCCATCACGCATGCCACCTCCATGAGGTGGGCTTAAAGCAACCACCTGCCGTCACGGCAGGATTGTTGTCTATGGAGCATGGCTCCATTGCGCATGCCACCTGCCATAAGGTGTGCTTACTGCAACCACCTGCAGACTAGGCAGGATTTTTCCTGCCGAGTCTGCAGGTAGCTTTCTCGCATAGCTTTGCTCTTTTTGCAAAGGCTACTTCGAGCTCGGTCGAGGACCTTTCACTCCAACTCTTCTTCGGCTTCCTCTTCTGTCCAATGCGAGCTAGAAGGTGGGAAGTGGAGATGCGGAACACACAAGTTGAGTTGCTATTGAAGCACTCGGCCTTGTCGCGGCTGTATTGGCGCCGCCGACTTGCCGACCGATGGTGGTGAGCTGGCTTGTTACTTCAACCTTTCTGCTTCTTAGACCGATGGCATTTCGGCGCCTTAAGAGTTGTGAATCGCTTTACGTGGGAATGCTGTTCCTCACAGCTCGTTTTGAGAGCTTGAGAAGTGGTAGCATATGCATGATAACTGTTCTTGGGGATCTGCATGTTGTGGCCAATGCTCCTCTGCCTCATCCGGCATTCCACAGACCACCTTTGATTGCTTCTGCATGCCTCCAAGAGCAGATGCGACTGGTGGCATCCCTTGAGACATGGCAAGCCCCAACAATGAAGAAGGAGATGTGACTTCCGACATCAATGGTGCAGGCACTCCTGGTATGGCTCCTCTTGGCACATGTGATAATGCAGCTGCTGCGGTCGAGCCACCCATGGTTGCAACTGAGAGATGCATGCAAATGCAGTCACACACATCTCTTGCTCCTGTTGGCAAAGGAGCTCATGTCCGCTAATCTGCTGCTCAGTCACCGTGCTTCCATCTGTGAAAGCACTTCCTCCTTTTGTCACGTGAGGAACAGTACTGAGTAGTCCTGCTTCGCGTGTTGTCAAAGCACTTGATGGTTGTTCCTTGACCAGTTGCGCAATGTTGTTGCATGCAGATGCTTGCAATAGCACCTTTGCTGGTTCGACCGTTCGTGGCATGACCAATGCCACTCCTGCTTGCGGCGGTTGCACAGGTTTTGTTGGCTGCTACACCAATGAGAGGCGGAATTTCTGCTTCATCTCCTCCATCTGGTACGGCTGGTGTTGAAGCTCTATCATCCAGGCTTCATTCTGTTGCCGCTGCCCCTTGTAAAGGAGAAATGAACAATGGAACAACTGCTGCCGCAAGCCCTTCTTTGCACGTTTGTCTACTCGACGTGTGGTAATAGCTTGAAGCACATGGAACGCTTCTTCCGCCAAACTCCTTGGCTCTTCAACTCCTAGGGTTCGCTCTGCCACATGGAATTTGTCTTCTAAGCTCATGGACAGACTTGGTGGCATGGATGGATGAGGAGACGGTGCACCATCGGCACCCCTGTTTTCCATCTCCATCGTGCTCTCCTCTTCATGGATTTGTGCAGGTAAACCGCCGTCTTGGAGATCTGCGTTGCACCTGGCGGAAGGAGGCACCTGATGTCTCTGATATAGGCTGGAGCACTCCATCTCCATACGAGCTTCGAGAAGCGGTGGGATCGCTCCTCAGCTGGTATGGGTCCTTCTAGGGCCGCAAAACCATGCAGCATTGGTGCTCTGAGCACATGCTGAGCTTGTGCCATGGGTGGCACAATCTAGGCAGGTTGTGGCCGCTCAGCCACAAACGTCGGTGGCACGCCTATGAGGTGGTGAAGATGGTTGCACCAGTGGAGATAGGGCTCCTTGCATGAGTGGAAGAGGGCTTGCTTGAGGCAGATGTGCAGATGATGGGTGTGAACCCTATTGTCATTGCATCTGCTATTGTTGTTGCCGCTGGTTCTGAAGCTATTGCTGTTGAAGCTGTTGTTGCTGAGCCCATACCAGCTGCTGCTAAAGTTGTGTGATTTGGGCTGCTTGACCTGCATGTGACTTTTGTACCTTGTGCGTCTACGATGCTTGGGCAACATGGGTCAGCTGCTCCAGTTAACGTAGGAACTCTAGAGCGGAAATCTGCTGCCTCAACGCCTCCACCTCATGCGCTACGACGTGACGTGCCATAGCTTCGTGTTGCTCCGTTCAATGTGCCTCCTTGGCCAAGCGTTGTGCCTTTGCCGCTTGGCGTTGTGTGCGGTCTGCGACATGGCGCCCTTCCTCTTGGCCCATGTATAACCCACACAAAACTGATTGTGTAGGAGAAGCTGTCCGAGTGTTCTCCTCTTCCTTGTTCTCCATGCTTGCTGCGTAGGTGGAACGCCGAACACGCGCCTCTGCAAAGTGGCGTCAAGTCCACCTCTTGCTGAGTGCTCCTACAAGGATGGCGAAGAACGTCTCCACCACCAAAGTAGTCGACTACTGCTCCTGCTACTACCCTTGGTGAGAGAACTACCTACTACTCTAATACCATGTTGATTCTTGGTGAGCTTGCAGCGGCAAAGCCACCGCGTGCTCTGATACTGCAAGGGGTTCCCCTGCTACCACAGGATCTTTGTGTGCTCAGCAAGCATGCCTTGTACAAAGAGTAGTGGAAGTAAATCACTGAGTGAAAGTCTTTGTTGTAAGTACAAGTTTGGTGCAAGGAATGTACAAGGAACAACAGCAGGTAGCGACTCAGCACTATGCACTGACGGAATTCGTGTCCATAAACTGGGGCGCAATGCCTTGCTAGGCCGTCAAGGCCGTCGACGCAAGGGTCTCGGTGCAGCCACCGGTGCAGCGATGGAAGGCCTTCAGGACATCAGAGCAACCTCCTCCCAGGATGGCATGCCTTGCCAGGCTTATACGGATCCTCGAGGGATCTCCAACAGCGTCCTCCACCCAGGCTGGCACGTAGGTGCCAGTCTTATGAGGGCCTTGGAGGGATCTCCAATAGAGTCTTGGTCTGGGGCTCTAGGGTCAGAATCTGGAGCAAGGTGAGAGATTATAGCTGGAAGATAACAGCCGGAGAGAGATCGACCTTCTTCCCAGGCTGGCAGAGCCTGCCAGGCTTACAGGGATCATGGAGGGATCACCAGCATCGTCCTCCAACCAGGTTGGTACACAAGCGATAGGCTTACAAGGGTCTTCGGGGAACTCCAGCAGCATCTTGGTTGAAGGTTCTCCGGTGCAAAGGCATGGAGCCTTACACATGGTCTGGAGACACACTTATTGGAGATTGCACTTGAGAAGATATTGGCGATGACGGGAAACGGAGAAGTGGCACGACCTTTGCCTTTTATACTTGAGGTCTTGGCAAGTTGACAACCTGAACGAGAATCTTCCTTAAGGTTGTTTAGGTCTGCTACCACCTCTGCCTTACACTGGAGAACCTTCCATCCAATGGAAGCTTCCTTCAGTTCTGTACTCTTACTGACACCTGAGGAAGCTTCCTCCTTCAGGAAGCTTCATCAGGTCTTTAGGTGAAACTTCACCTGAAGGTTGCTTGTTCATCAGGCCTTCCTATGATGAACGTTGATCTGGCAATGCTACCGCATCAGGCCCGTTGATCAGGATCCACCTCAAGCTCGCACTAGATCGACCCATAAAGATTCAAGGGCTTGGGCTCCCTATATGATTAAGGTAATGATGTGCAAGCCTCTTGTTCAGGGTGCATGTTGCCTGTCCAGTTATCAGATGCCCCTCTTGACCTAAGTGTCTGTGCAACACTATGCACGTCTGTGAAGCCAGAAGCATGCGCTCTGCATGCACATGCTTGTCGACAAAGCACCTTTCATACCCTTTAAGGCTACTCTCCAGAAAAAATCTGGAACTTCTCCGTCAAGATTCTCAATCGAGGAGCACCCGGTAGATTCACGAAAAAATCCGTGAAATCCTCTCCGAGCCTTTGATTGGAGAAGCGTCTGCACCATTCTAAAGGAGTAAATCAGCAGAGTTATCGCTTACTCCAACACTCACGAAGAGAAATCTAGCGCGAAATGCGTTTCCTACTTTGCGGCAAGAGTTGCTGCGCGATAGGTTAAAGCGTCTTGATAGGAAATAGTTTTGAATCGATCGGGAAAGGCATTTTGTGATTTCCCCCTTAACTACCTAGGCAAGGGTGTTTCTGAAGACAAAAATGTCAACCCGGGGAGAAAGAGTTGAAAAGAGTTATTTAAAAAAATCACCATAGAATAGATTTAATAATCATACACTTTGGATAGAAAAATGATTTTCAATCCAATCCACATGATTTTTAAATGTACACAGGACAATCTTCATGTCTCTATAGTTTACGACATAGTAGTTTCGATAAAGAAAACATGTGATCTGATGGAGATTTGAATGTATGTTTTGTGTAACTGAAATTTCCCAAAAAGAAACCATCGGTCAATGTTTGAATGTTTAAATGTTTTCATGATCGTTTATAACAAATCTTTGGTTTATCCATGGGCTTTGTAGATCCATCATCGTAAAATTTCATAACCCATGAAAATACTCCATGGGCTTTTGTTGACTTAAAAAATAGTCCTTTTTGTTTTGAAACATGTTAAAAAAGAAATAACAATTTCATTATCGCTTTAACGATGATTGAAATGACAAAACATCTTCAAGTGTCATTAACTTGTTTTCCTTATTGAAATATCCTATGGTATTAGTCAACATTCAAGATAATTCCTTTATGTAAAATAATCATCAATATGTAAACTTAAACATCGTAAATGCACATGTAGGTTGTAAAAAAAAAAACTTAAATGATTCTTCTTAAAAAAAAACAATGTTTTAAAAATTGGCCATTACAACAATTGTTGGATGGATTTCAATTGTTCATTTAATGTAGCGTACGAGCCATTTTTAGAATTAACATGGCGTTTAAACATAGTTCCCGGGTTTCGGGGGCTCGAGACCGATGTCTCGACGAGTTGAGGCCCGAAAAATAATCTCGGGCTAGAGTTGTGTTCGACTCTAGCCCGTATTCAGTCCATAGGCCGGATTTAAGGCAAGAGGAGTGCCGCGATGGAAGATCCATCGCGTCACTCCTCCTCCCCTCTAGTTGGCCGCTAGGGTCCTGTTCCCACGTGGATTTGCCACGTGGAACGATAGGGTTTTAGGTTGCATGTTTACAAAAAGGGTGAAAATACTCAGATACCCATAAAACGTAATGTGTGACTCTGATCCGCTCGGTAGCGGCAAAAAAAAACTCAAAAGCCCAGTCGAAAATCATGCTCGCTCGCGGCATGCGTCGACGGGCGAGCATGAAAAAATCCTGCATGCGGACATTGCTCCCACGCGAGAATCGCGAGGGAGCGATGACCGCTTTGTTTTTTTTTTTTCTTGTCACGCAAACCCCCCAGTTCGATTTAGGGTTTTGTATGCTTGGCGCGGGCGGAGCCCGCGCCAAACATAAAACCCTACATCGAACTGGGGGGTTTGCGTGACAGAAAAAAAAAAAAAANAAAATACTCAGATACCCATAAAACGTAATGTGTGACTCTGATCCGCTCGGTAGCGGCAAAAAAAAACTCAAAAGCCCAGTCGAAAATCATGCTCGCTCGCGGCATGCGTCGACGGGCGAGCATGAAAAAATCCTGCATGCGGACATTGCTCCCTCGCGATCGAGCAAAAACGCCCTTCTTTCGTTTTTGATAACTTTTTTAAAACGCAAACCTATTATTTCAACACGCAAACCGTATTCAAACCATACCCCTAAATACATTAAAGGTTTTAGGGTTCTATTTTTTACGCGGGCTCCTGCTGGGCCCCGCGGTAGCGGGGCCGAGCAGGTTCCCTTTTAACGCATGGGGAGTCTCGAACCCCCCTCAAACTCTAAAGAAACGTACCCCCGCTAGTATCACAAACCCTTAAACGAAAGGGTTTGTGATACTAGCGGGGGGCGCCGCATACCATGCGTCCTCAGCACATTGCATGTGGTCTCGCCATGCATTTTTGTTTGTTTTCTTTGTTACTGGCGTGGCGGTTGCGGCGGCCGATGGGTAGTTAGGTTATTTCTCGCTCGACGATGGGCGAATGAGTTTTATATTTCTACTATTCGGGTATATGGTGACCGAACCCTTACAAAAATGCCCTATGACGACTACGTCCATTCATGGCGCGATTCGTCTTAGCCAAAATGGCCGAGGCAACCATTCGCTCCTCCTCCTGAGACGACTATTCAGAGGGCCTACGTTTTGGTTTTGCAGTTAGTTGCAAAATAGTCCACGGCTGTTACATTGGCATCAGAGCCAGAGCTTCTGCGAGAGAAAACAGATGTGAGTGTCGGAAACACTCACATCAAGTCTCGACATCGATGGACACCGTCTGTCGTCAGCGCAGTTTACAGCAAAAAAAAAATGTTTGGACCAGTCGTCCAAACGCCGCCTGATCGGCGGAGAGAGCGAGGTGACCGGGCCACGTCGAGCCGAGAGGCGAGCTAGAGCTCCGACGAGCCGACTGATAGAAAAAAAAAAGGGGAGTCCAGGGGAGTCACCAAACGGCGCTTGACCGGCGTCGTGGTGGCGTCAAGCGTCGATCATCGAGCGTCGAGCTCGACGAGCTCGTCGAGCTCGGAAGGGAAGCGAGAGGAGAGATTGGGGGAGTGCATCTCCCCACCTTCCCGACACGTCGTCAGGGCGTCGACGGGGAGGAGAGGGACGGCCTCCCTCTCCCCCCCCCCCCCCCCCCCCCCC
>SZWC01002537.1:95874-106971 GCA_023375785.1 Penium margaritaceum | reverse complement strand
GGTGAAGGGAGACTTCCCCTCCCCCCCCTCGTCAGTGGCGCCGGCTGCGCCAAAGGGGGCGGGTGAGGGGAGAGTCTCCCCTCCCCCCCTCGTCCATGGCGCCGACAACGCCATGGAGGGCTGGAGACGGGATTCTCCCCCCCACCCCCTTCGTCCATGGCGCCGGCGGCGCCAAAGGGGGCGGGTGAGGGAGAGTTTCCCCCCCCTCCCCTCGTCAATGGCGTCGACGGCGCCAAGGGACGGGTGAGGGGAGTGTCCCCCCCCCTTGCCAATGGCGTCGACGGCGCCGAGGGAAGGGTGAGGGGAGTCTTCCCTCCCCCCCCCCCCTCGTCCATGGCGCCGACGGCGCCAAGAGGGGCGGGTCCATGGCGCGAGTGGCGCCAAGGGGGAGGTGAAGGGAGAGCCCTCCCACTCCCCCCCCCCCCCGTCCCCAGTGCGTCATCTGCGCCATAGGGGGGCTCCGAGGAGCTACTCCCACAGCCATATGGGGGCAGCGGGACAGCGAGGAGGGGAGGAAGGTTCCTCCCTCCTGAGTCTGTCGAAAGAGGTGGGCCCTCCTTTACGCCGACTTATTATGGCGTGAAAGCAGTAATGTTGTGCAAACATGGCGCAGTCGGGACGAAGATGGCTTTGCGTCTGTGGGTACGAGGGTTCGATTCCCGAAATGACTTTCACTTTGTTTCCTGGCCTGAGGGAGGACCACAGAAACGGAGACAGCATTGCCATTTGAGCCCGGTTTTGACCACTGTAAAAAGTGGCAAGGAGCTTGGTCTGAGCTCTATAAACTTTTGGGAATATCTCAATTATTGTCCTACAACCTTTTCCTATTCATGGGAAAAGGGAGGAAGACCGACAGTTTTCCCAACATACCACCGGGTGACTCTTGGAAGATTCCAAGCATAAAAAAAAATGAGGCACTAGACATGCCACATTTTTGTTTCTCTTCATGAATTCTCAAGTTGAGGAATTCTATGTTAACCGTTTACAAAAACGTTCGAAACTGTGAAAACAGTTGTGGTCGAACCCGAGTGTGTGGTCTAGTTGACCATGGGTTTTGACACAAAAGTCTAAGCTCTAGTTGAGCTCTTCTGAAAATCAGCGGTTCTGATTTTTTTTTCTTTAATTCTCCGTTCCGAATCACAAAAGGAGGAAAACTCACAATTTTCCATGTCGTGGACGGAACTCACTTGGAAAGGTGTTAATGCTAGAAACTTAGCACCGACAGTGCCTAGATTTTTGTGAATTAACCTCAAGGTTTGGGGTATTACGCGAGAAAACTCGGAAGGGGTAATCGTTGAGAGCCACGACATGGCTCAACGCGGGTTGTACATGCGCGGAACAATTATGTCTGCGCAAAAGAGCCACTACGGCACCGGGTTGCAAAACCACAACGGTGACATATATCGAGACGACTTCTTGATCTAGATAAAAAAAAGGGCACCGTACGTGCCGTGACCACTTGACGATTCACCTACTCGTCGCAAAAATGCGAAATGTGCAGCCATCACAAAATGAGTGTTGATTGTACTGGTACACGGACGTGGACCACGTCATCGACGTAAGTGTCGATTGCACTACGGGCAACAGCATAAGTGCAGGTTGTAGAAAATTTTCTCGGTGTCGAACACACCAGTGAAAAAGTGCCAGTTGCACTTTGATCACAGATGGCGAAAGCATCCGTGATATTAGTGCCGAACGCACTGCTCATGGTCGACGGAGATATGACCGAAATAAATGCCGATTGGGTATCCACATAGGTGTCGATTACACCAAGGATGCTAGGTGTTTACATTTGTGAGTGGATATTGACAAAACAAGAATGTGAGTGCCGATCACACTCAACGCACACGCGAGGGTGAAAATCCCCGCACGAGGGTCAAGTCCCCAGAATTGACAAGTGTCGGTTGCACTGGGAGCATGACCAACATGGTAGATGCAATTGTAGCATTCACGCGTGTGTCAAATGCACAATCCCAATGAGCGTTGAATGCATAGCCGACGGGTGCGTCGGTTAAATGGACACGAGTGCCGAATGCACCATTGTCGTGGACGCTGATTGCGTGATTGACAAAAGATGCGGGTTGCACTTTTGTCATGGGTGCCGAATGCACCACTCATGCGAGTGCCGAACGCACTATGGCCAGGAGCTTTGGTTGGACTAGCCACGCTAGTGTTGATGGTACAACACTTGTTACAAGCTGCCGATTGCACTGATAACATGGGTGCTGATCGCACCCCGTTGTATCAACTAGCAAAAACTAGGCAACCGTTGACTCCTCGTGCTAGCTTGCGATAGACCACCAGACAAAAGCATATCATCTATGCCCGGAGTGGTTCTATGGGCAAGAGCATCAAGCGTGTTTGTCAAAGTGCCAAAACCACGTCGTTTGGCGTTTGCAAGTCATCTCGACGAAATCGAGGATGGTCATACTGTCGAATCCGTCAAATGGAGAACCGACATGTATGACTAAAAAACATTCACAGACAACTGTTGTGATCAGAGGTATGCCCGAACGGCGTAAAAAAATACAACGATCTCGGTCGCCACCAACAGTGACGACCATTCACCCTGCCGATTGCAGTTTGGGAAGGTACTTCCAAAGAAGTACGAACCAAGTTTTATCGGATGGATCACGTATGACAAGGACGCTTTCCTCAAAATTTGACCATGCTAAAGGTGGACGAACTCCTCCCTCTGCATGATGGAACGCGCTACAAAAGCCCGGACGGTTGAGCACCAATTCCAAAATATGCACGGCTTGCATTACCGCAAGGGGTCGGCGCACATGATCAAGCACCAGAGACAACCCACTTTTCAATACGTGCACGACATGCACAAAAACCTAATTCATTAAGTGTTGGTGCGTCGATCACGATACTCAATCATGGATAAGTTAGACGGTCAAATGATCACAATGGTTTTGTGACATTTGAACAAGCTGACGATATCAGTTGATGTCTTGGATTAAAATGGCGATACCATTTCACCGAACAAGTAGTTTGGTGGGTGCAGGACGTGTGCCACGACAGTCGCACGTCCCATTGTGCTACAATGCTCAAAGGCGAATGTGATCATTTCATGACTGTGTCCGTGTCATGACTATGTCACGAGATGTGACCTGGCCTGTTAGCACGCCGACTTTAATCCTCGAGGTTTGCCATCGTGCTGCCTGTACACAGTGTATACTGGATGCATCAGTACCTTTTGGAGGTTCTCTGCATCATCAGTCATGGCCGATACAAATACTGGTCTGTGATGGAACGTGTCAAGGATGATCACTTGAATAAAGTTCCAATGGCAAAACCATTAACACCCTCTCACTCAGTGAGTGATGGATTCAAATCGGGGTGTCCGACCGGTACCGACAATAAAAAGGTACATGAGTGTACTCACAACCCTGTTCAAAGACAATGATTATTCTCAATGGAGGTTGTATTTGCGCTAGAGAAGGGCAGAGACTTTTCGATGGGTCCTCCACAATTTGAGACGCCGCAGTGCGGTGGTCAAGGATCGCAATAGTCAATTCTGGTGTATGACAAGATTGACCAAATGTCAAAAGTGAACAAACTTGAAGGCGACGCCTTCAGTCTATCATCACTCGGTGAGTAAACATGTCATAGACATTGATAGACAAAAATACATGAACCGACGTCGATGATACAAAATTCATCCACAGTTCGGTGAAAATCCATTTCAGAGAAAATGAGCGACACACATTTTCTACCTAATGGCACTCTAGAGAACTACGACGGTCTCATAGATTACTACAAACCAACTACGACATAGTTGGGATCACGTCAAGGTCTAGGTTTTGTGATCAAAGCTTATGACCGTGGAGACAATCTATAAGCCGACAGCTCTATGCTAACAATGTGTTTCAACCTACATCTTGGTGGTCCGACCGACCACACGAGTCATAAGCAACACGAAGGTAAAATGATGACCAGTGTGTCAAAAAACATTGACGTGAAGGGACTCTTCAACATGGACCTTGAGAAATGATATTCCTCATCACATTCTGTTGATGTTCTGAGGAACGTCTCAAAGTTGCGGTCATCGTGACACAGTACACTAGTTGTGTACGTCATGCTCTTCAAACATAATGCAGATGGATTCTGGTCATACCAAGGCATGGTGTAGCACTAGCTATCCAATTTGTTGGAACAAAACCAATCTCCGAGAGAGATCATAATGACTACGGTGTAGTCGAACCATGCTTCACTGGCCTGAAAGGTCATGGTGAAGCGACTCAAGCCCCCTGGTTTCGGGGGTGGTTCAATTGAAGTACATTGCCGAACGCAAGTACAATACAACTTTGGATGTCGCTGCGGTGGTATCCACAATGATGGATGCTTGCCGGGATGTCTTCAATAAGGGCGACCCCTTCCACGAATGCCTCAGGCGAGGCATATGGAAAATACTCTATTCAATGGAAGTACCGAATGTACACAATAGAAGACATTGAAGCAACACGGATTGTTGCAACGTGGCGAACATAATCCATTGACGGGGTCTTGAATGGAACCCTTGCACGCGATTATGTTATCGCAAACAAAATCAGGAACTAGTTGTTCCAGGATCACCGGATGTGATTCAGAAGTGTTCGATCACAATCACATGGAACTGACACCGAAAAGGTGTTCTTCCAACTTGTATCAAGATGATTGTGATCATGGTACACCCGTTTGGTGAATACCGTACGACGGACACTTTGTCCGTGGATGGAATCCATGGTTGTTGAGATTGGTTATCTTAGTTGACATAGTTCAAAAGCGGTGTGCTTTTGACGGGGACGTGAGCGGCAGCCTACGGTACCCATTTCAGACACAAATGAGGGGATGATGGTTGAGACCAAGATCATCTAGGTCGGAGCATTGTCGTGTCTAGTGATGGACTTTGACCAAAAATGCGCATGCCAGACGACCAATGCCGCCTCCTTCAAAGATGAGTGCAATCTTTGAACGAAAAAACAAGTGTGCTCAGCAACCATGTCTTACGATCTTGGTGCCTCCCAACCCTAAGAAAAAGCTAGCATGCGAGTTGCATGGGCTTAGTGGAGCTTGGTTGAGTTCAGCCAACCAACCCACGGGTGCTGAAAGAGGTCTAGTAGACCTACACGTGGTCATGAACACGTGGTTGCAAACCGAGAGGACTGATGTCCAGATCTCGGATTGCACTTGTTGACAATGTTGCATGGAGGTACCACCTTGGCAACAACCCCTTGGAATAGATCATGTCCCAACGACATGGGAAGTGTTGTGTGGACCTGGACGGTTTTCGCGCGGACGCCCGATTAATTGGTCGCAGGGGTGCTCCTTGCAAAAAGGGAGGAGGCGTCACCACAGCCGTTTGCTGAACACGTACCACACGGAATTTGGGAAAATATATTCCATGTACCCTCTTCCAAACTGGCAAGACATTGTTCACAACGTACGTCCCAAAAGGCATCGACCATGCCACCGCTCCACACGTGTGATGAGTCTTCGGTGAAGACTCACCAACACTTGTGAAGAACGTATAAGGATTATACGTGTGTTATCCTGGGAAGAGCCAAGGATCACGCGATCAACACTGGGTGTTGTACGCTAATGACCATAATCACAAAAACCGCAAGTGTGTGGTTGATAATGCGTGAACGTGACGCAACCGTGTTGCGGATGACAAGAGTTCACACGTGTGATCTTGTTAACGAATCTTGTTGCATGGTTTGCATCATGAAGTATGCAATGATCAAACCTCCATGAGCAAAGACGAACCGGGACGGTTCGAAGCAAAGGGGGAGGAATGTAGCGTACGATCCGTTTTTAGAATTAAAATGGCGTTTAAACATAGTTCCTGGGTTTCGGGGGCTCGAGACCGATGTCTCGACGAGTTGAGGCCCGAAAAATAATCTCGGGTTAGAGTCGAGTTCGACTCTAGCCCGTATTCGGTCCATAGGCCGGATTTAAAGCAAGAGGAGTGCCGCGATGGAAGATCCATCGCGTCACTCCTCCTCCCCTCTAGTTGGCCGCTAAGGTCCTGTTCCCACGTGGATGTGCCACGTGGAACGATAGGGTTTTAGGTTGTATGTTTACAAAAATGCCCTATGACGACTACGTCCATTCGTGGCGCGATTCGTCTTAGCCAAAATGGCCGAGGCGACCATTCGCTCCTCCTCCTGAGACGACTATTCTGAGGACCTACGTTTTGGTTTTGCAGTTAGTCGCAAAACAGCCCACGCCTGTTACATTTAAATACATGTAAAGATAAACACGAGAAATAACACATGAGTTTTTCCTTTTTCATCTTGACAGAAAAGGACAACAGAAAGAATTAATTCATGATGAAAAATATGTAGTTGCTAGGAAGTTGCTAGCTGATCCAGGTGTGTGGAAGCATGACACGCAGCAAGCACCAATGCATGAGAGACGCCATGGATGCGGTAACTTGCTTGCAAAGTTCAAGCTCACAACAAGACAGTGAGGGTGGGGGGAGCGAGCGAGACAAGTACCGGTGAGTGCTCACCCACCACGAGCATCAAGCTCGGGCGAGTGAGCACCGCCACCCGGGGGTCGAGCCCGACCTCTCGGAATTAACCGAGGGCGGCTACTCACCGATGCACGGCCGGGGCCGGCACGGTGGCCCCCAAGGATCAGCACCCGGTAAAAGACAGTTCCCCCACCACATGCAAGGCAAGAAAAGATGATGCAGGGCACGGCGGTGAGAGTGTACGAGCCCTAGCATCTACCGCATCATGAGAGGTCATGGAGAATCATGCAAGAGTCATATGAGTGCCAGAGAACACCCCTGGGTTAGGCAGTTGCTTGGGGGCGCCCACGGCTTCAGCCAGCACAGATGCGCCAGCCTTCTCCCCAGGTGATTCCATGTCACTTAATCTGTACATGTGTGTGTGCATTGTGTGGGAGGCAAGAGGGCACAGAGTTGTGAGTGGCCAACGAACTTCAACACTCCCCCATGACCCACAGACAAGCAACCCAGAGCACACAGAAGGGAATCACAAGAGGTGATAACAAGAGGTGATAACAAGAGGTGAGAACGAGAAGGCATCACAACGATCAACCTGGATCATTCGAACTGATGAGACCCACAGAATGCACAGCGCCTTTGAAGACATTACGACTGACGGCTTTTGTGAGAAAGTCCGCTCTCTGGGACCGTGTATCCACCCAAGCGACTTGGACAATGCCAGCAGCGATGCACTCACGAACAAAATGATGCTCCACATTGATGTGCTTGGTGCGAGAATGGTGCATGCCACTGTTTTCAGCAATGGCCTTTGTGCTTTGGTTGTCACAGCGCAGAGTGATGCAGCGAATGGGAACACGTAGCTGCTGCAGTAGACGGCACAACCAGATAGCTTCACAAGTGCCTGCACCTAGAGCAACATACTCATCCTCAGCAGTGTTGCGCGCCACACACCCTTGCTTGCCACTCTTCCAGGAGACTGCAGTGCCACCAACCAGGAAGACGTACCCTGTACGACTGCGAGCATCCGCGTCATGTACCCAGTCACTGTCTGTGAAGCCATCCACCACAACAGATGGTTGTGCACGAAAGTGTAGGCCAACACGAGGAGTGGAAAGGGCATACCGTACCACTCGCAGTGCAGCCTCAAGGTGACGTTCTCGAGGGCAATGGGAGAACTGGGACAGGAAGTTCACAGCAAAGGCTACATCTGCACGCGTGGTCGTGGCGAGGTACATCAGAGAGCCAATCACGCGGAGATAGTCAGTCACATCAACCTGCTCCCCCAACTGTGACAGATCACGTGACTTCAGCAGGGACTGGCCTGCAGGCGTCATGGGAGTAGATGCCGTGAGAATGGACATGAGGAGCGGAGCGAAGCGCTCCCCCAGGCTGCGCACATAGGCAGCCTGGTGGACATGCAAGACGCGACGAGCACGATCCCGCTCCAACTCCATCCCTAGGAAGACCCGAGCCGGTCCCAGATCCTTCATTTTGTATGTCGCTTGAAGCAGCGACTTAGCGGCAGACACAGCCGTGGGATCGGGTGAGGCAATGAGGAGGTCGTCCACGTACACAAGGATGGCGACAAGTGGTTCTGTGGGGGGTCCCAAAAAGAGCGCTGGATCGACAGTGCTTCTCTTGTAGCCACCCTTCTCAAGGGTGGCCGTGATCTCTTGATTCCAGCACCGTGGCGACTGTTTGAGGCCATAGAGTGCCTTGCGGAGACGCCAGACTCTGTTGGTGCCATCAAAGAAGCCAGGTGGTTGGACCATGTAAATCTCTTCGTCCAACTTTCCATGGAGAAAGGCGTTGTTGACATCCATCTGCTCTAGCTCCCAGTCGTGCTGGGCAACAAGATTGAGAAGTGCCCTGGCTGTGGTGTACCGATCGACTGGGGCAAAGGTCTCGTCAAAGTCCACCCCAGGGATCTGAGAGAACCCCTTCGCGGTGAGGCGAGCTTTGTACCGTTCAACTGTGTTGTCCGGGTTAAGCTTGCGACGATACACCCACTTGGCAGCAACTGCCTTACGACCTGGTGGTAGATCAACGAGTTCGTACACACCGTGGTCCGACAGTGCATCGAGTTCGGCCTTCATGGCCTGCTCCCANAGAGGGGAGTCCGAGACTGTACGGGCTGCCTGCACTGTCTGTGGCTCAGGAGGGAGAGGTGAGAGGCCAGCGGCGGCAAAGCACGAGGCGACATACCGTGCTGCAGAAGAGGTAACCGCAGAGTGGAACTCCTGTTCGACCAACGAGTAACCAAGGGCAGTGCCTGGGTGCACAATGGACACTGCGGCGGACAGGCCAGAGGTGGTGAGACCCAGAGCACGGAGACCAGGATCACCAGAGACGACAGGGTGGGACTGCGAGGGAAGAGCCCGCAGGCGTCCACCGCGCGTGTAGGGAGAGACTGGGGGAATGGACACAGAGCGCGCGGGAGACAATGGGGCAGGAGGAGTAGGACGCTGCCCAGAGGAGGAGACAGGAGGAGACTGAGAGGAGACAGGAGGGGGCTCAGAGGCTGCACCAAGGCTGGGGGAAGAGGACGAGCCGGCAGGGGACACGGAAGGAGAGTCAGCAGAGCCAGAGGACGGAGTGGAAGCATCCAAGGGTGTCGTAGAGGGAGAGAGCACCGGGGAGAGCGACACGGGAGAGGTGTGGAGAGGTGTTCCCTCCTCAGAAGAGGAGGGAACAGGGGGAACGGAGGGACGCACTGAGGGGAGAACAGTAGGCCCAGAGGGCAGGACACCACCCCCACCCCGAAGAGGCGGAGAGAGAGACCCACCAAAGCGGGGCAAGTCTCGCTCAAATAGGTGCTCAAAGAAGAGAGCATCACGCGACTCAACGACACGGCAGCGCGAGGGATCCCAGAACCGCCACGCTTTGGAGAATGAGGAAACACCAAGAAAGATGCACAGACGACCGCGAGGGGACAGCTTACCGCCACGATGGTCGGCGGGCACCCAGACAGAGGCGAGACAGCCCCAAACACGGGCAAGACGAAGATCAGGACGCTGGCCAGTCCAGCGGGCAAAGGGTGTAACAGTGTGGGGAAGGGGGCCATGGGGAACACGATTCCAGACCCAGGTCATGTAGGACATGGCTTCAAAGGCAAAGAGAGGGGATTGACCGGAAGCAGAGAGCAGGGAGCGCACCCTTTCAGCAAGGGTGCGGTTCCAGCGTTCGGAGACTCCATTCTGCTGGGGGGTGTAGGGAGCAGAGGACTCAATCCGCACACCCCGAGACTCAAGAAAGCGAGACGTGGGACCAAAGAACTCACCACCACGGTCGCTGCGGAAGACGCGTAAGGGACGGAGGCAGGCACGCTCGGCTTGGGGCAGCCAGGACTCTATGATGTCAGTGACATCACTCTTGTGGCGCAGAGCAAAGACCCAGCGGTAACGAGAGTAGTCATCCGTGAGGCACAGCACATACCGACCAAGGCCCCCAAGGAAGTCCTGGGGCAACGGGCCCATGACGTCAGCGTGGACGAGGTCAAGAGGGTGAGAGGTGGTGGCGTCAGAGGTGGAGAAGGGTGAGCGATGCATTTTGCCAGCGGCACAGTCCAGGCAGGTGGATGAGCACGCAGGAGAGAATGTGGCAGGATCAAGGCCGTGCGCAGGCTGGAGACGAAGGAGGCGCTGAATCGCGGCAGTGTGAATGTGGCAGAGGCGGCGATGCAAAAGATCAGCATGAGNTGAACAAGGGCCGAGGCAGCGGAAGACGAGGGCTCATGAAGCGGCACGCGAAACAGGCGATCACAGCGCACGCCACGAAGCACAACGCGGCCAGAGGAACGAAGGGAAATGGAGGCAAGGCCGCGGCTGGACGCGAAGTCCATGCCCTGGTCATCAAGGGTGGTCACGGAAAGAAGACTGACCTCAAGAGCAGGGACATACAAGACGTCAGGCAGGTACACAGTACTGCCGGGGCCAACAAACTTAACAACACCAACACCTTGGACGGGGAGCAGCTGGCCGGAGCCAGTGCGCACAGACCGGACAGACTGAACGGGCCCGAGGGACACAAAGGAAGAACGACACGACGTCATGTGATGGGTGGCCCCTGAATCGATGATCCAGAGGCCAGGTGAGGCACGAGTGGAGGGAAGAACCAAACAGACAGCCACAGAGCTGCGGACAGAGGACGAGCCAACATGACCAAGACGGGACGGGAGTGTGTGGGACTGCCAGTGCTCAATCCACGAACGGTCATTAGGCAAGTCCCCCTGCATACCACCCGAGCCAGCACCACGAAGCGTAAGATCCGACTCACAGACAGATACACAGGAATGGCCACTCACACTCTCACCTCCCTGAGAGCGAAGATGCAGAAGCTCAGCAAGGCGACGCTCGAGAGTGCGCTCCTCGCCGCGACGGTCAGAGGAGCGGTCGGAGGAGCGGTCAGACGAGCGGTCGGAGTAGTGACCATCGTCACGGCTCCAGGGGGGAATGGAGTAGTGTGAGGATGGGGGGCCGTAGTATGGAGGCCCGGCCGGCGGTGGAACCCAGCTCCACGGACCGGATGGAGGTGGCGTCGGCTGAAGAGGTGCAAGAGTGGTCGACAAGGCGGTGGCCGATGAGGAGGATGAGGAAGATGAGGCTGTCACATTGGCCGCGGCGGAGGAA
>SZWC01002537.1:42253-69716 GCA_023375785.1 Penium margaritaceum | reverse complement strand
ATGACAACTGACAGGTCCAGGGCATAAATACCTGCCGCGGCGCACGGCGGGTGTCGCACGCGGCAGTCCAAGAGCTGTCCTAAAACCGGCCCAAAACCACTGTTTTGGCCGTAACTCTGCGCACACATGTCAGAATCCTACGCCGTCTGAACCTAGACGTGCAGAATCAAAAGACGCACGCAACGACTGGTCACATGCATGCATCCATCGACGGACAGCGAGTATATAATGCAAAAACATGCAAATGGGGCTCATGCCCAGTCCGCCGAAAGGCGCCTGCAAGACGTAGAAGTCACAGCAAGGAGTCCCGGTGACATCTGGGGCTCTGCAACAGTGGTCGGTCAGCTCCAGACGGGTAGCCCCCCGCCTGTCGTCGCGCCGGTGTCACCAGGGTCGCCTGCCTCAGGGATCTGCACGAGTATGGACACGGCCGAGTGGTCACAGTAAACTGTACAGGAACGGTACAAAGCACAACAGTTTGTTCTTAGGGTTCTTAGGGTTTGTTCTTGTACCTCCGAAATTCGGAATCCGAGAAGGAATCCGTGTGAAACCACGGATTCATGAGCTAATTGGCGGATTCGAGCAAAGTTTCGGAATCCAAGGACCATGGTCATCATTTCTAATGATCACAGCAGTTCGAGGGAAAAGTACTCATCGACACGTCATATAGCGCAGGCCTACGCTTTGCGATACAAGTAGCAATGCGTTTGTGTGCGAACCTTGCTTTGAAATGCCTTGCAAAGTTGGTCTGTAGCAACAAAACCTGTCAAATTCTGTTTGGGTCAGGTAGATTCCAGAGTATCACGCCATGTTCGCTGGCCGAGCGAGAAACCAGAAATTGCTTTAGGTTTTCAGCTCAATCTGCCGCACTGTCGCTGCAAGGTGGAAATAGAGCGTATGGCTAAGCTAATGCGGTATGTTCCGGCCTTTCCGCCAAGCTTTGTCCTTCGGTATTCGAGAAGGAATCTGTGGCGTAAGTGAACAGCGTGACATGCACCACCGGGGAATCCGATTCGGATTCCTACACGGATTCTGAATGTTGGAGGTACAAGAACGTACCCTTAAACGTACGTCACTCTTTCGTTCCAAGTGTGAGCATCTAAAAAATCCATGGCATTGCTCGACCTCTCTATCCTTCACGCTCTCTCCCTTACAAGTCCCCACTGACCATAAGTATCAGAGCAGTGAGGGGAGAACTCCCAAGTTTTACCCACCAGTCTCTTGTGCGGGGAATTCGACATCCTGGGATTAGATCTAGATGCCAACTCTTGGCCGCGAACCCACTGTGCCACACACAACTCGCACGTGGCCATTCAGCCTGCCCCTCTCTCTTAGCTGGCCTCTGCAGCAGCAGCCGGTGTGCACAGGCTCTTTGTCCACTCGCCGTTCTCAGTGTCATCGCGAAACCCGTGGTGGCACCTAGCTCAGCAAGCCAAGGTGTGGCAGCTTGACCGTAGGCCGAGGAGCTCTTCTTGAGTCGCATCTCCGCCCACTCCTCACCTACTACACCTCCACATAGCATGTGCGGAGGAGCGACATTTTTGCTCATCATCTGTCCGCTCACTTAGGATTGGGCCATACTTTGTCATTGTGCAACATTCTGCAACTCCACCACATTATGCGGTGCAGACATGCCTCTTAGCTGGAGCTGGTTCGAAGGTCTCACTCTCACAGCAGCATCACAGGATTTATCAAATCCAGCAGCAGCTAGAGTTGATAAAGCCCAATCCAGCATCTGCAGCTGTAGCTGCAACAACAAGCGACATCAGCAACTCCATCTATGGCAGTTTCAGCTTGCGCCTTAGCACCGCGCCTCACCTTCAATTGTAGCTGGGGCAATCGTACTAGAAGTAGCTGTACCCACAACTACATAGGCCAGGCGTCTTTACCACTTGAGCTCTCCAGAGTGGCATCAACGTTAACTGGACCTGATGTCGCTGCAGCCACAGCCGCAGCTACTTTGATCCCTGATGCTGCAGCCACAACAACATCACCTTTGCCGCTGTCGTTTCTGCTACACCCGTCAGGTTTCCTCATCCAAGGGACTGTCTCAGTCCCAGGCATTGCCTCAATGGCAGCCAAGTTCCATCGCGTCCTTGCCACAAGCAACCACCTTACCTTGGCTCGACCCCCCAAGTCACTGCCAATCTTCTTTGCTTTGGATGAGGAGGATGCACCAGAGAATGGGGACTATGTGGCGTGCTACGAGGAGTTGCTGCGTGATTAGCTGCGGGAAAGAAGACGCAAAAAATACATGTATGTGCCCAGCAGATACGACTCGGATGTAGCCGCCGCTGAGTATGAGCGGCCTATGATGAAATTGACTGACTGGATACTGTTAAGGACATCCCTGCTAGCGGGTTTCACGATATCCTGACGATCATACCCATGCGCAGGCCGTTGGTCAGAGCTCCCTCTATCCCTTTCCTCTATTCCTTCCGTAGGTGGGATGGCGTGCATGTGAGTATGAATGGGTGTGTGTGTGTGTGTGTGTGTGTGTGTGTGTGTGTGTGTGTGTGTGTGTGTGTGTGTGTGTGTGTGTGTGTGTGTGTGTGTGTGTGTGTGTGTGCATGCTCTCGCCGGGAAGTTCTTTGTGGTATTTGCATTGATCATCTATTCCGTATTCCTCTCTCCATGCTTTTGTCTTCCACTATCTCTGATCTCCTCTATGTTTCTCCCACTCTGTCCCCAGAGCACACCAGTTCTTGCACCGCCGAATTTGCCACGTCCACAATACGGCCATTGCTCGTCTTCTCTGCACCCAACCTGTGACTAGGCTTGAAACTGCCGCATTCCCACCACCATGTTCCGTTACATGTCTTGATTGTGCTCGTGGCAAGATGTATTGCTCCCCCTTCAGTACAGCCAAATCTTTCACTGTCCATCCTCTTGACGTGGTGCATGCTGATTTCATGGACCCTCCTCATGACTTCTTGGCCGCTATGTTCTATGTCTGATTGATGACTTCTCTCGCTACCGCTGGGTCTTTGCCTTGCGTCATGAAATTGATGTAAGCAATGTCCTTCAGTCGAGGCTGTCCCAGGCCAAGCATGCTTTCTCGCGCCCACTGCATGTCTCCCACTGTGATCGTGTTGATGAGTTCTTTGGCACAACCTCTCGCTTTCTCGAATCTCGTGGCATTCACATGGAACCATCCGCTCCTTACGCACCACAACAAATTGACGTGTTGGAGCGTCGAAACATTACCTTGTAAAACGGCATGCGTTTCCTTCTCTTGGCCTCCAGCCAGTCCTCACTCTTTGCCTTCAAAGTGGTATCGTACATGACTTGGATATGGAACCGGGTTCCTCATGGCCCCCTCCGTCTTCATGTCACCCCGTTTGAACGCTGGAATGACTGTCAGGCTGATCTTTGCTTTGCTCATTTTGGGGCTCTGTTGCTCTATCTAGCTTCATTATGATCATTATGAGGGCAAGCTTTTCTCTTGTGGCCGTCTTTGTGTCTTTCTTGGTGTCTCTCCCTTCTTGAATGCCTTGGGTTTCTAGGAATCCACCCGTTTTCATGTCATTGAGTCTCGTAACTCTCTCTTCTTTAAAGACGTGTTTGAATGCACTGTGCCTCAACTTGTTTTGTCCTCCTCAGCCTTGCTGGTCGCGCTCTCTCAGCTTGGATGAGGGTCAGTATCATATGTCTTTGGTGTGCCTTCTCTAACACCCTTGATACGGGATCCGTTGGACAATGCTCCACCTCAGTCTGCTTCTTGCACTCCTGCCACGTCTCCTCTTGGCTTGTCCCCCTTGCCTCTTTCATCTTTTGATGCCTCTGCTACGGATGACACTACAACCTCCCCTGTAATGTCTCATGTGTCTCATTCCTTGTTCAAATGACACTCCTACCACCTCAACCGAGCCCATAGCGTGGCCTGTAGTTTCCCCTCCTGCTTTTCTCCCTTTGTCATGTCTCCGAATGTTCACGGTGGTCTTCATTAGGCTCTTCCCTCTCAGACTTGTCACTCGGCATTCCACTCTCGTGCATCTGCCTATTCTGATCCCATCACGAGTGACCCTGTAGTGGATCCATCCCCTGCAGCCTTGCACCGAGTCACTGTTTCTAGTGTGCATGGCCTTTGTGCCCTTGGGCTCACCACAGCTGCCTCATCCACTGTTGTGCATCCTAACACTGCCTTAGGTTACTCCTTCATTTGGGAGGAGTTATGATAGTCTCGTCTGTTGATGGGTATGTCACCTGTGGCTTTGCTTCTGTTACTCTCTCACTGCTCCACCTGAGCCACTAAGAGTTTGTGATACAGGTAACGTAGCTGAATTCACTCTGTGGGAGAAAGCAATGCGAGAAGAGCTTGATGCTCGCACCGACCACAATATCAACGAGTTAGCATACCTCCCACAAGGACGGAAGGCTGTGTGAGCAAAGTGGGTTCATTGTCCAAAGCTAAAGCCTGATAGCTCCATCAAGTGGTACAAGGCGCAAGTCACCGCCAAAGGCTTATCTCAATATCCTGGCATTGACTTTGGTGAGACGTTTGTCCCAGTTAGCTGGTACACTACTACTATAGCCCTTCTCAGCTTGGCGGCCTCACATAACTCGGATTTGGAAATGGATTTCTAATACGTGTTGGCTACGACTGAGAATGTTTGCCTTCCTTGTGACTTTCTTGACACTGCCGCCATTGCTGTCTCTTGTGTTCTTGCTGCCACTACTGAAGATTTACCCAAGCCAGTTTCAACTATGGATCTCTAGCGGGGGCCATGAATGTAGCCAATCAACTTTCAGTAGCAGCATGTGTAGTTGTGTTCTCTTCTGCCTGTACGACCATTTTAGCCTCATCTGCTTTCCAATCCATGAGGAACACCACCCTCTCCTCCGTCGTCTTCACCGCAGCATCCAACTCTCCCAATTTCGCTCATGTCTACACCCAGAGTATGTAGCTGTATCAGCCGTCTCCACAGCTACCTTGCTCGGGATCTTGCGTTTCGTAGTGTCAGCCACATATTGGCTTCTTGATCTCGTCACCTCTAGTACTGGTGTATTGCCATTGCAGTTTGTTTTTCTTCTAAGCCCTCCATGTGGCAAGTGCTCTGTTTGATTCCCTTACCTTCTCTCTTGGTGGTTCTTTCTTGGTACCATGGCTTCTCAGTCGGTTTTTCCTTGGAGATCCAGGAGCATCTCCCACCCCAGCACTTTATAGTACTTTCCTGCGCCCACTGTGGAAAGGGAGACACTACCAATAAATGATTATGTCTTCTTCTTGTTCAATCCATCCATCATGCCTAATCACGAGGCCATTAATGTGTAGTTCCAAAAGCAGCTTTGGAAAACACACCTTGCTCTAGAGGCTGCCAAGAACCACCAACAGGATGACGATACAGCCAAGGCTGTTGCTAAAATAATGAAGCTTCTTGTTGAGCATGTCCCTTCTGCTGAGGCCACACCTGCCAAGAGTGTTGCTGCTGCTGCCGCTGCTATCATTGCATTTGGCACCACCGCAGCCATTTGTACCTCCTTGACTGAGAATACTAACACCTCGCAAACAGACACAATTTTCGCAACACTTAGTCCAGTGCTGCCGCCGCTCTTGCATGAACGCTCTTGGGTCTTCATCACCAGCGCGACTTTGAAAGGTTGGCACCACAATTATCACCAAGCTCACCTTCTCATCTTGAGAGGTTTTCTTCAGCACATGGGCCCAACATGAGCACCCCTGGCAGGACTATTCCCGTCCTGATACCTCTGCTGTCACTCCCTTTGTCCCGCTGCCTATTGAGTCCAAAGACACCGCCTATTCACTCTGTGATTCTGTCCACCTGTGCTGTTCCCGTGCACATAAATTCTGGTCCAGATAATCTCATGATGAGATTGGCTCCTACAATGCTGACAAAAAATATTGTACTCTTGTGAACCCCATTGGTTCCTACAGCCTCATTCGATGTCAAACCACTGTCATTTTCCCTTTAGCACAGAGTGCACTGACCGTTCATTTCAATCAGCTTCAGATGCGTGCAAATAAGGCAGCCTGAACATGATGGGCACATAATGGACTGGTAGCCTGAACATGCTCCATTCACATGGACAGCTCTCTGCCAGGATTTCCATTGTAATCAAACTCATTCTTGAGTTGCAAGACCTTTAATTCTAAGTCCTTCCTGCTGAGCGTGAGCGCCTTGTTGCCGAGCCAGTTTTCGCTGCCGTACCCCCTATCATTAATGCACTCTGTGAGTTTATTTCCACCTGACTCACCGTCATTTCCTACATCCTCCTCTTCCTCCACCTCAAGCACCACCTCCATCTCTCTTGGTGGTGTCCATGCTACATTTGGCATGGGTCGAGGATATGATGGTAGAGGGCGTGGAGGGAACACTGGTTATGATGGAGGCCAAGGCGGTAGGGGTCATGCTAACTCATCTTTCTCGTCATCCTCATCTTCCTCTTCCTCCTCCGACACCATCTGCTGGACTTACGGCCAGACGGGGCACTCTTTCCGAAAAGTGTCTATCCACATCTACCTGACGATGCTCTCATGGCAGCCTCCATGCCGGCATACTGGGAATGCAAATCTACCGCCACTGGTCTGTCCACCATATCCTCATCTCCTCATCTCATCCTGTCACTAGGTCTTCAAGTACTTCTATCTCTGCTGGTTCCTCCTTCAACACCCCAAGCACGGGCCAGCTTCATCATGTTGCTGCCCTCCCCTCGGGACCTGCTGGCTTTGGCTGGCTACCTCCTCCCAGCCAGTCCTCCTTCTATGCGTATCCACCTCCTCACTACATGCCTCCCTCCTGGCTGCATAATGGTGACCATATTCATGGGGAATACTCTGACATTGGTCGTCCTGATGACTGCCATGTCGCTGAGTGCAGCCTAGAGAAGACCCTCATCAACCTCCTCTGTCTTCGTGATAAGGGAGGTGACAGTGTTGTAGGGATAACTCTTCTCCATGCCTGCTAGTCTCACGATGAGCACCACGGTTATTCTCTTGGGATTGTTCAGGGGCTGCTTCCTTCTGATGCTTCATGTATTGAGCACTGGCAGTCTGTTTCCTTGGGACATTTTCCCACTACGTTCGGCCAGTCAACTCCTCCCAATTTTGGCACTGTTTTTGTCTCCAGTGTTCTTTCATCTGCTTGCTCTTCCTCTAGCTTGTGGCTCATTGACTCTAGTGCAACACACCACATGATGTTCTGTCGCTCCTCGTTTGTGTCCCTTGGTCCTGTTGGCTCCGTGCGATTTGTTCATACTGGTTCTGGCCAGCGACTGCCTATCCAAGGTGTTGGTGTTCTCGTTGTTGGCACTAGGGGAGACATCATGTTGCCTCATGTGCTACACATGCCTGATAACAAAGTCGGCCCGATGTCTGGCACCAGCTCGACAATCAGGGCATGGACTTCATCTCAAGTCGTGGCATTGGTAGAGTACTCTTATGATGTTTTGGTTTTGTTGTGCTCTGTAGTCTTTGTTGAGACTTTCTATTTCGTGTTCCCCTGTTACTTCCCTCATCTTTTACTGCCTCTGCTGTCGTTGATGTCGAACAACTTTGTCTTTTGAGCACACTCGTCTCCTGCATCATCGCGTGTGTCACATTCATACTACTGCCATGGGTAGCCTGCTTCACTTTGGCCTCACTCACTGTTTTTACACTAATTCCTTTGTCCTTCCTCCCTGCGACCTTGCATGCACACAAGGCAAGATGCACCGGTCCTCCCTTTCTACATATGATCACCTCAAGTCTCATCCCCGCGATCTTGTGCATGTTGATGTCATGGGTCTTCTCCCTCATGACTTTCCCGGGGGGCTTGGATGCTATGTGCTTTGTCTCCTCCAAGGAAACAACATGGATGTTCCTCAAAAAAACTGTCCGACTACATGGCATCCCCTCTTCCATCACAAGCTACAAGGATGTGCGGTTCACCATCAGATCTCGGCGGGAGCTCATGACTCGTTATGACAGCCGGATCCAACAATGAACGGGCTTCCATCCCTAGACTGAAAGTCAGACCGAGCGCACCAATGAGGCGCTCGAACAACTAATCCGAATTCTTTGCGAGTCACATGGCACTAACTGGTTGCTCAAGGTATTGAGTGTTGAGCTCGCATACAACTTTGCGACATCTGCCGCCACTGGAAATATCCACACAAGTCTGGCAGGTTTACTGAGTTCCAGCAATACACTAGCAGTAGACATCCAGCAGTGAGGCTTTGAGACTATCTGGGTGGAGATTCGCAAGACACTCTAGAGGACACAGGCATCCATGAACCAAGCAGTTGACAAGCATCTAACAGACACTGAGTAGTGCAAACAACCCTTTGCAAGGACAGAACTATGCTAAACTTAAATCTAAGTAGTTGGTGCCCTTTGTGATCAATGAGATGAAATCACTTGTTGTACTACTCTGAATACCACACAACATGACTATCCATCAGGTGTTCTCCATCAGCAGATAGAATCTCTAGCAGGACCTCAGTGAGAACTTCCCTGACCAAGACGTACTTCCATCACCTCCTATCAAAGAAAACGAGGGCATGGAGTACATTGTTGAAGTTGTTTTAGGACAGCGTACGGGTATCTCTTAGGGGAGCAAGGGAATAGCTCAGATGACTTAGGCACACATGCAATGAGGAAAAGGCCAAACGGCCATGGATCTGCTCAAGGTATGAGAGAGCACATGACAAGAAACTCAATGTGCTAAATCAGTAGCAAGTGTGGGGCAAGCTCTTCCACGATTGGATGAGCCACGAGGTCACCTTCGATTGTGGGATGTTTCCCATAATTGTGGCTCAACCCTAATCCTCCTTTCCAACTATGCTGCTGGTCAAAGTCCAGCACTGTTCTGCCTGCCGAGTCAAACCCGGCCCACCCCGTTCTGATGGTAAACCCCTCTCAAACAACACACAACACCAAGAGTACCATCCAGAGACCATCATCAAAACATGCAAGATTGATGCAGTAAATTCCATGCAGTTGCATCATGTTGTTCTAACGAGGCCTAGGCCCAACCGGTAGGTAGCCCTGGCATCCCACTGTCTTCTTGTCTCTCCAATCACTGGCATCACCAGAAGGTGGTATGCCACCATGTGTCATGCCGCTCGTCAGTCAACTACGAGTGTGATATGCGTGTATTACGTCCAGAGGTCAATGTGTGCCAGTGACACACATAACAACACTTCCCCATGACCTGCTGGTGACACGCGCATAAGACCAAATACAGCCACAACAAGAGAGACAGGTGACACTTAATTGTAAGAATGAAAAGATGGAATCACAAGCACCAACAACATGCTGAAGGCGCATCACGAGAACAAAGAAGGTCCATGGCATGCACGGCTGCTTTGAACTCCTTTTTTTCTCGGTGCTTTTGTCATTAAGTCAGCTTGCTGTTGTGGAGTGTCCTTCCAAGTGAGAACACGTGGAATGCAACAACATGCTCACACACAATATGATGCTCAACATTAACATGCTTCATGCGGGTGATGCATGGCTTCATGCTCAGCGATGCCCTTTGTGTTGTAGTCGTCACGGTGTAGATTGATACAGTGGATGGGCACATGCAGTTGCTGCAACATTCGACATAGCCAGACACTCTCACATGTGCCTGCACCAAGTGCCACGTATTCTGCCTCAATCGAGCTACGTGCAATGCGTTATTGTTTTCCACTCTTCCAGGATGCTGCAGTCTCACTGACAAGGAAGGTGTACCCTGCGCAGTTTTGTGCGTCAGCGTCATGAGCCAAGTCACGGCTAGTGTATCCCCTAACAACAGCAGGCGACTGTGCCATATAGCACAGTTTGACTCGTGCTATGGAGAGCGCAAACTCACTATACGCAGCGCAACCCCAAGGTTACGTGACCGTGGATGCTATGCGAACTGGGCCAAGAAGTTCACTGTGAAGGCCACATTTTCCCTCGTAGTCATGACAAGGTACATTAGGGAACTGATGAAACGAAGGTCATCGGTCACATCCACCAACTCCCCCCACCTAGAGACATCTAGCATCTCAAGCAACAGCTGACTTGCAGGATTCATCGGTGTCAACGCGGTCGACATAACCTCACAAAGGTACGCAAATCTTTCCAAAGGCTGTGCAGGTATGCAACTTAGTGGACATGGAGAGTGCATCTCTAGCGATCGTGCTCAAGTTCCATCCTGAGAAAGACTCAAGCAGGTCCCATGTCTATCATTTTCTATGCAGACTTGAATAGTGTCTTCATTGAGTGCACTGCTTTGGTACTAGGTGACACAATCAACAATTCATCGACGTACGCGAGGATGGTGACAAAAGAAATATCTTGCTGACTCAAAAAGAGTTCAGGATCAACTATGTTGTATCAATATCCTTCCCTTCTTGAGGGTTGAGAACATCTCCCGGTTCAAGTAGCGTGGCAACTGTATTAAGTTGTAGAGGACCTTTCACAGATGGCACACCAGGCACCTGGGAGAACCCCTTTGTTGTGAGGCACGCCTTGTAGCGGCCGACTCTACCGTCACGCTTTTCCCTCCATCAAAAGAACTAATGCGCGTTTACAGCTTTACATCCAGGTCGGAGATTTACCAGCTCATACATACAATGCTCGTCCAAGACATCAAGTTCCTTATGTATGACCTCCTCCCACAGTCCCGCATTAGAGGGATCTCATGCTTGATGTACTGTCTTTAGCTCCAGTGGCAGTGAGGTTGCTCTGGTAGCTGCATGAAATATGACAATGCTTCCTGAAAAAGATTCCTCGACTGCACACTAGAACCCTCCCGCAATGCGGAAGTACCTAAGACCCGTGTTGGGGTGCACAACTCCAGTTGCCAGCCCAAGGGCATTGAGATCGGTGGAGTGAGACGAAGACGCTGGATGTGTCTGGGACATGTAAGGGACTGAGTGAGAGGAACCACTGGCACTAGGGCAAGCGCAGAGCACACAAAACCTCTACCCAAAAACAGATGGAGACACAGGTCTAGTCGGCAGAGGTGTAACAGAGGGCACAGACGTGAACATGACTAGGAGCGATGGAGGGAAATGTGGAGAGGAGAGAGGAGGTGACCCAGGAGAGGATGCCGGAGATGAAGGGAGGCTGACCTAGGGAATGAGGGCACATCATTGAATGATGACGATGACAGTGCTGGATATGGAGGGAAGGATGACCCGGAGGGTGAGGGAAAATTAGAAGAAGATGAAAAATGAAGGGACACAACGGATGGGAGAGGCATAAATGGCAAGGACAGACCAGACGATGAGGATGAGACTGAGCTGGGAGAATCCCCCTCGGCTGAAAAAGCCAAGAGAGGGCAGACGGAAAGACATGCTGATCTAGGTCGTGCAGAAACACCCACTAAACAAACAAGGCATTGCACGACTTGACGACACGGTGATACTGGGGATCCCAGAAGCGCCAGGCTTTGGACTGGACTAATATGCCAAGGATGGGGTAGAAGTGACCATAAGGAGACAACATCCTATCACGGACGGAGTGACAGACCATGGGGGGATGTGGGGGACAAAGTTCCACACCCAGGTCATGTACCTTACTTCATCAAGCCAGAAAGTGGGGTTAGACTAGACTCAGAGAGTAGGACACGTACGCCATCAGCAAGCGTGCGGTTCCATCACTCCATTCTATTGGGGAGTGTAAGGAGCGGTGAGCTTGAGGGGCATCCCAGGTGACACAAGGTCACAAGTGGAGGGGTCCATGAACTCACAGTCACAGTCACTGCAAAAGACTTGCAGGGATATATGCTAACGTAGGTGCTGTAGAGGCGGCAGTGAGAGGCGGATTAGGAAAGTGCAAAAGAACCACCAGTATAACTTCATGAGCAAGCTTAGAGTGGTCATCTGCTTGTGCCTGAAAAAGCTGCTCCTTATGCTAGAGATGGTGGCTTTGTTGATGCAATCCTACTGTTGCAGCTACTGCTGTTGTTGTTGAAGTTGTGGTGGTGAATGCTGTTGTAAATGAATTTGCTTCAAATGATTGCTACACAATATTCAGTGCTTTTACTGTTGTGGTAGCATTTGCAATGTTGCGATTACTAGTTTAGCTGACAGCGCTACTGTTGTTACCACTGCTTTGGCAACTATGGTGGCTGTTGTAGTGCTAGTATCGTTGTTTCTGCTGCTTTCAGTGATTGTGCAGAGATTTTTTTCTTGCTGTAACTAATTCTGTGGATGATGTCAGCTTCACAACTGTTAGAAATTCTGATACTGCTACAATGACGACAATTATGCTGTTGATGCCTCTTCTGCTGCTGATTGTGCTACTGTTGTTGTTCCTGCTACTGTAGTTGCGGATGCTCCCATAGCTACCGCTGATTCACACAATGGTTGTAGAGACTTCAGCACTGTTTCCAGTGCCACGGTCACTGCAGTGGTTGGTATTGTTTTTGTTCTTGCTCCTATAGCGGCTAGTATGGTGTTGCTACTGCTCATGCTACTTCTACTACTGCCGATGATTGTGCTACAATGTTGTTGCTGCTACAAAAAAATTGGTGGGTGCTAACAACATCAAGGCTATAAGATTGCTATTGCTGATGCCACTGCTGCTACTTCTGTAATTGCGGATGGCTACTACAGCTGCCGCTCATGCAAATGACCTGCCACAGAGCCCTCAGCACTGCTGCCAGTGCTGTAGTCGATGGTGTGGCACTACTCCAACGGTGGTTGTTGGGCCTGCCATTGCTACTAACAGCTGGTGTGATGTTGATGTAGTTGTTGCCATGCTCCCCCCCCCCCCCCCCCCCAGGTGCGAGAAAAACCAGTAGCTACACGTGGTGTCACGATGCTCCTGTCTCAAGACATAGGAGTAGTGGTTTGAGACGCCATGTCAGCTATGATGTAACTGTGCTAGGAGCTACTGCTACTAAGGAATGAAAGCGGCAGCTGGAGTATGGGCCAAGAGCAGCCAAAAGTGGCTGTGAAGCTGCGATGCCCACGCACAACATCCCATCTACAGCCGCTGTGGCTTAGAATTCCATAGCAGGCGGGTAGTCCTCGTTGGTGCAGTCTATGTCTGAGTTGCTGTTGCAACAAGACAGACAAAGGTGGAAGTGGCTTCAGCTTTAGGGATGATGCAGCGAAGCACAAACCCCTCACATTTGAACTGATTTCCCCCACGGCTTTCATAGCATTGGGTATTGGTGAGGGGAGTGGGAGAACAGTTTAGAGGAGCTAGGCAGACACGGAGCATGGAAAATGCCAAAATGCCATGGATCTACTCCACGTAGGAGAGAGCGCATGAAAACAAATTCAACATGCAATGTTGGTAGCGAGTGTGGGACAAGCTCTCTCATAGCCGGGTGTGCCACAAGCTCAGCGTCGACCGTGGTGTTTCGTCCACAGCATGGCCTGAACCACGCCTCCTTGGCCTACGTTCAAGTTATTCTGCTGGTCAAAATCCTACATCATTCTGCCTATGGGATCAAACCTGGGTGACCTCATTCTCATGGGACCCCCCTCCCCCAACAACATTCACCTGGAAGAGTACCATCGAGAGGCCATAGTAAGAGAATGCAAGTTTGATGTACTTCATTCTGTGTAGTCACAGCATGTTCCATTGAGCCCTGGGCCGAACCCGATGGCATCCTACCATCCCACCGTCTTTGTGTCCGGCCCATCACATGCGTAACCAACAGGTGGTATGCCGCCATATGCTGTGTAGCTCGCCAGTCACATGCAAGTTTGATGTGTGCAGCAAGCCCAGAGGTCAACATGTGCTTGTGACACATACCAACAAACCTCTCTCATGGACATGTCAGGAATAATCTGGTCAAGTGGCGCTGCTGCCACGCTTCACGTAACAGCTGTGAGCCCTATGAAAACCTATGAGACATTGATCATCATATCAACAGTTGCTTTAGCCGGCATTGAGTTATGCCTAGCAATGCGTTCTGGCATCGCGACTAAAGGAGGGGAAAGTGTTGCATCCCTGTCATACAAAAAATCCCTGAAATCGACGCGTGGGAATTTCTATCGTTTCTATCATTTTCAAAGTTCACTGCCTGATCACATGTTTTTTAAAACAATTGGTCGAGGGCATTTTGCCCACCTTCCCCAACCACTAGTGTTTCATCACCTTCAAGGATGGTCAAAAGTACTATCACAACATGAATAATATGTTTACACTGCTTGATTTACTTCTCAGCTGCGTTCGACCTTTATACATCCGCACTTCGGTATTCTCAAAACCCTCCGACCTCTCAGCGATCACGTGCATTGCTCGCATCAAGCACACGAGACCAAAATCATGCCCCATTCTGTTTTCTACTACTCTATATATGGACTCATTTGTTTTGAAATTTATCATCAAAGTACACCAACTGCAAGCAACAGTTTATCCATTTTCCCAATGGATGACATAGCTTGGATACCCACACCGTGCGCACTATTAAGATAGCATACCCACACATTGATAATTTGGCATGGCATACCCGATGTACTAAAAAAAAGAACAGGATACCCATAAATAGTATGTCTGCTCACAACATACCTGGACCTCGAAAACTAGCAATGGCATACGCGCATGCCGTTTCTTTTCTTAAAATGTGGGTATGCCGTGTATGGTTTTTGTTTTTGGTTTGCATTATGGATAAACTAACCAAGGGGCCCAGGTTTATCATTTGTCCCAACGCGAGGACCCGCATTGCCGGATCCATCAGCAAAGGATCCCAGATTGTGGCAGCGACCAAAGCAAGGGTCCATTGCAAACCCTCGTAACCCTCGAGTTTGCCAGCTCTTGCACCGGCTGGTCACTCCTTGTCCTGACAAGGACTCAGCTTGCTTCATGGGTCTGCAGTTTGGCGAGTAAATCATCTAGCCGTCGAGCACCAACTGGAAAATGTGCTTTAACAGGGCAAACCGGCGTGAGACAGGACGTTTGAGAATCGAGGTTGAACGCTGACAACTTTTTGGTGAACACAAGGCCTTCGCTCTGGTTGGTCAAGGGCTTGCGACAACATTGGACTTCGCCGGATCAAGATTCCGACAAGCAGGATCCGTTCAAGGACCCTGTTGTTACTGAGATCAAATGACAGGGCTCCACGGCTGATGAGATCGGCCGTCGGGACCCATTCGCTGACGATGGAGAGAAAGGGGCTACCTTATGGAGCCACTTCATCAAACGTGGCCCTGAGGTCAAACTGTCCTTGCATTATTCAAATCATGTACGGTTTCTCCGGGAATCTCGACGTCATCTTTATGAAGAACTCCTCAGGTACGTGTCTTGGACTGGCATCATTGAGTTTTAACGTACTTCACTATGTAGTAATGTCGTTCAAATATTGGTGGTGTACAATTTCACTGTCATTTTGAAGGGGGTAATTGTATACTTATCCAAGTATGACATAGTTCCTCGTACTTGTTGTCGGTGTTCCATAGGAGGGTCGTGTTTGGGTGAGCGCGAGTAATAATGTACTTTGTGTATGGGTACGCCATTGTAAAATTTTCACCTGCGGTATGCCATTCCCAAAACACCGGACTTGGGTATGCCATTCGTGTTTTGTCGGACGCCAGATACGCAATGCAAAAATGGAAGTGGTTTGGGCATGCTGTTCCAAAATGAGTACGTGCGTGTTACATACCAGACGTACACGAGTCCCTAAGATTTTCAAGTGGGAATTTCTGTTATTACACAAACAGCCCATCGCGTCGCTAGATCGTGACATTCACTCCGACGGTCGAGGGAAAACTGGTCATCTGCCCCTGTCCTCAGTGAATCTTCCCAAACCTTCTGACAAATTCAACCACTCTTGCGAATCTAGACACAAGTATCACGACTTTTCGGTCGACTTCTCAACGCACCAAGACAAATCTGGATATATAAAGATGCATCTCGCATCTTCACCGTCGATTCTCAAAGACCCTCGATTTCTCTGTTAATCTTCTCAAATCCGACCACTCACAATGCGACTCTACACGCATCGCTCAACAATCGACCCAACGACCCCGACTATGCCTTATTTGTAACACGGCACTTGTATGTATGTTTTTTATCATTTTGACACTTTTCATCAAAGAACACTTACCGCTAATCATAAACCGCTCAAGTGTCCCAAATTGTAAATCTATTCACCTGTTCACCATCTACGCTCCGTTTGGAATAACACTTGTTATCAGAGCGCAACGGTGCAACTTCTACCTGTTCACCATCTACGCTCCGTTTGGAATAACACTTGTTATCAGAGCGCAACGGTGCTGGAGGGGCATCCGACTACTTTAACCATCTGGAGGACTACCTTGCACAAGCCGTCAACGCATCTTGCACGTCAAGATTTTGCAGATTTCACGACCACGACGGGAGGTGAGCAAGTGCAACCGATGACCAGCAGTGGATCTTTGGTGACGACGTCAGCGATGGAGGAGCAAAATGGGCCGATGCACGCAAAACCTCAAGCGACAGGGAGTGCTGGTGTGGTAGGCTATGCAGCAGCTACATCAACTCCTATGGCTTCGATGACCAATCCGGTCATGGACCGAACGGCGTTAAACCAGCCGCCCCTACCAATGGCCTCGACGACAACTGCAGGGACGACAGGTGGCACTGGACGACATGCACGGATCAACAAGGAACTGGTGAACCGGATCTCCGCACTCCAGGGGATCAACAACCATCTGCTCCAACAACTCAACGTCGCGATGGTGGCTCTTTGCAACGCAAGCGCAAAAGAGGCGGTGCTCATCGAGAGAAATTCCCAACTCTCGAGTGAACCCGAAATTTGTCCGGTTCCACCACAACCGTTCGATCCTACAAACTTAAAGGGACCGACGGATGTGGCTGATGCGTTTGGAGGTGTACTTCACTGCTGCTAGGGCTAACGATGGTCAAAAGAAAATTGACCTCGCGACCGCGCTTTTGAGTGGCACAACACTAAGTTGCTGCTTTGATCTAAAGACCATCCAACGGCAGTAGGAGACCAGTGGGACATCGTCAACGGCCAACTGTGCCCGTCTCATATCACTAACCATAGGCGTTCTACCTTTGGAGCAGATCAACCCACAATGGCAAGACGCGCGGGCGCCACCAACCAACTGGGAATGAATTCTCGTGCGGGATGCTCACACATTTTGGAGGACTAAATGATGAGCGTTACACACGGTGAAACCTTTAGCATATCCGTCAGCAGTCTAGCTTGGCAGAGCACACGCGGAGATTCTGCAAAATCATGACCGGAGTAGACATCGCCCCTGACGAACTCTGTTTTCACTACAACGACGGCCTCAAGCAAGATATCCGGCAAGCAATTGCCATTTTTGGCATCTAGAATGACTTGCCGTGGATGATCGAAGTAACCGAAAGGATCGACAGCGCTGACTACAATGCTCTGATCCAGGAATCCTATGGCTGGCAACCTCCTAAGTACAATTACTGTGGAAACGGAACAAGTGAGTCAGGGGACTCCTTGAATCCGATGGAAGTGGACGCTGTCGAATATAGAGAAACGCGAATCTGCTACAACTACGAAAAATTTGGGCAGATCCCTTGCAACTGTTGGAGGAAGCAGCAGGCCAAAAAGGGGGGCAGTCGCAGAAAAATGAGTTGGGAAATGGCAAAGGATAAGAGTGAAAAGCACAACTCTGGTCCAAATGGAGCGATCTGAGCCGAACGATCGCCCATCCGAACGGCCTCCATAGTTGTAGAGGGTTTTTGAGATGGCATAGTTCTACGAGGGATACGAGGACAACCACTTGGCAATACTGCTCAAAGTTCAGCCTCGAGGATGCAAGAGTCGCACAATGGTACTGGCACTATTAGATGGAGAGGCTTCACACAGCTTCGCGAGCAATGACATGGTTGCCAGGCCAAACCAGGGGTGTTTGAAGAAAAAACCGTCGATGGAAGATTGTAAACAAGGAAACTCCAAGAACCACTCCGACTGCAAGTGGGAGATCTACGGGATGCAACGGTATAGAGATCTTGTCCAATGAGCATTCACAAAATAATCCTCGGACAAGATTTCCTATACTGGCACAAGTCACACGTCGACTGGAATAGCGGCAAGGTCTACGTGGAGTTCGACAGCGTAGAATGATAACTTCCACATGTGGTATGGAAGTGGATAGCACAAACAGCAGAGGTGGAAGCAGAAGAGGAATCCGCGGTGATTGAGAAGCGAAGAAATGTGCAGCCGATACCACTCAACGTGGCCAATTATTACATTTGACGAGGAGCTCGTGCGTGGCTCATACATCTTAAGCCAATGGAAGAAGCGAAAGTGGCAGCAGCGGACTCCTCATCCTCAATGGCCTCATCAGCCTCATCGGCATCCACAAAGTTTGCGATGGTACTCGAAGAGTTTGCACCGCTCGTCTAGGAGTTTACAAACGTCTTCCCCGACAAACACCTGGGAACATAACCTCCTCAACGAGACATGGATCATCGCATTGAATCGAAGACGGGCAGCAGACCTACCGTTTGAGGGGCCTATGGGATGAGCGATCACGAGCAGACCAAGCTGAGAAATAAACTCAACAAGATGCTCGGTCAGGGGTTCATTCGCCAATCCACGTCATCATACGCCACACCAATACTGTTTTTTGAATAGAAAACTGTTGAGATACAGATGTGTGTGGACTATCGGGCGTGGAACAACGCTACCATCAAGAACCACTACCCTCTTCGCCGAGCTGACAAACTTTTTGACCAACTTCAAGGGGCTAAAATTCTGAGCAAAATCAACTTGCGCAGCGGTTATCACCATATACACGTGGCAGGTGCTGACATAGATACGAAACCCGTATCTAGAGCGGCTGTTTTCACGATTCTACAAAAAGCACGGCAAAATTCTGGCATGACGCACCCTATTGGCAACGAAGATTCACTCAACATGTAGTTATTCCTCTGAACAACAAACTTTGCCAAATGCTACTCAGAGAGTACCACGACACAGGTCCAGGTGGACACTTTGGAGGGGACAAGGCACCGAAAAAACTGGCGTAGAACTATTGGTGGGACAAGATGCAATCTGACGTGACAAATTTTTTCAAGTCCTACGACGCATGTGAGCGACAAAAATCACGTCGCACAAGGCCATCCAGACTTCTGAAACCGCTCCCTATTCTGACGGAACCGTGGACTGACATATCCATAGAATTCATCATAGGTTTTCCGGTAACGCCCGAGGGATATGACGCAATCCTTGTGGTCGTAGACAGGTTTTAAAAAATATCCCACTTCATCCCCACAACAACCACCATCACCGCCAAAGGAACACTGCGGCTATTTCTACGCAACATCGTGCGGCTGCATGAGGTGTCGAGAACCATCAAGAGCAACAAACAAGGTCACTTCTTTAGCCGTTCTTGACATGAACTGATCACTTGCTACGGGAGCAGAATTCAACTTTCGACAGTGTTTCATCCTCAATCCGACAGCCAAACCAAGCGGATAAATCAAACGCTCGAATAGCTTCTCTTAACACTATGTGAACATCACGGGAAAGATTGAGCACAAAAACTCCCAACCGCCGAAATTGCATATAACTCTACATTTTCCACAATGGGTAAAACTCTGTTTGAAGCATGGAAAAATTTCCGCCACACCTACCAGACTACAAAGTCGCAGAAACAATCCGGCAGTCGACATTCAACATTGAGACTTTACCACCATCTTGGATGAAACACGGAAAAATCTCGCGAAGACACAAGCAACGATGAAGCGAGCAGCTGACCGACATTGTAGTGACAACGTATTCACCGCTGGAGACAAAGTCCTTCTTAGCTCGGCTAACATCAAAACTACACAGAGCTGACTGTTCAAAGCTCAAACCCCAATGGTTGGGACTATTTGAGATCGAGTGCATGCAAACCCCGTGGTTGCGCGACTCAAACTCCCAGACACTATGCAAGTTTGTCCAGTATTCCATGTCAGCAGACTCAAACACTATTGAGACCCCAGAGAGAATTTCCTCGACAGGGATTTCCCTCCTCCACCTCTTGTTGAAGTGGACAAAGATACAGAGTACATCATTGAGGATATTTTTGGCCATCGACGACGAGACAAAACGACAGATTATCTTGTCAAACGGCATGGCTACGCCACACACAACAAATGGGAACACTACGACAACCTCCGAGACGTCGATCACCTCATCAACGGTTGTTACCGGCATCACCGAGCCACATCCGTATGCACGGCGGGATGTCGTGGACAAAAGGGGAGGAAGTGATACATACCACACGTACACAAGTCCCTAATGTTTTCGAATGGGTATTTTTATTGTTACACAATAGCCCATCGCGTCACGAGATCGTGATACTCCCTCCAACTTTCGAGGGCAAATTGGCCAACCGTCCCCCTCAGTGAATCTCCTCAAACCTTCAGACAACTTGGACCACTCTTGAGAATCTGTGACAGAAGTATCACGACCTTTCAGTCGACTTCTTGATGCACCGAGACAAATCTGGATTCATACCGATGCATCCTGATCTTCACCGTTGATTCTCCAAGATCCCGGATTTCTCTGCACACATTCTCGAATCCGAACACTCACGAGGCGACTCCTCACGCGTCACTAAAAAATCGACCCAACTACTCAGACTATGCCTCATTCGTAACACAACACTTGTGTATACATGTTCAATCATTTCAACACTTGTCATTAAAAACCACTTACCGCTAATTACTCAAGTGTCCCAAAATTCTTAATCGTATTCTGCCTCCCAACTTCTACATGTTCACCATCTACGCTCCGTTGTGCATAACAGTGCGGATACGCCAGATTGAAATTTGGACACGGTGGGTGTTGGTTTGTGTGGCTTCCACCCGTCACGAGCGACAACCGTGGCGATTATCCGTATACCTCGTACAGGTGGTACGAAGCTGCAGTACCGTAGTGCACGGCGACATGATCCCTGCTGCAGACGCAGCTCGTGCCGGAGCACTGACGAGTGGTAGCTCATGCAGGTCGACGCTAGAGTTTTCTCGGTGGACTGGCTCTCGGGCCCGATTTGCATGTTGTGCATTGTCTGTCCACCGATCCATGCCGAACTTGTGCGTGTGACCAGTCGTAGCGTGTGGCTGGAGATTCCCCATATCCATGCGTAGACAGTGATGCGTTTGGATACCTATGCGCAGGTTTATAGCCAAAATAGTGGTTTTCGGCCGGTTTTCTAACAAATTGACACCGTGTGTGCGTCACTTGCCGTGCGCTACGACAGGTATTCATGTTGTGTTCTTGCCAGTTGTCATCTCTCTCTCCATATGTTTTGTTTTATGGCAGCACATTTGACAGTGTGTCGCCTAGCTGAACCCTTTTCGTTTCACGTCCGACCTATGTTTGCGCCGCAACCTGCCTGAGCGCTCACGCCTAGTCAGTGGCAAGCGTGCTAGGAAGCTTCCTGGCAATCTCATTTTGCTATTAGAGCAAACGAGCCGCAGACCATTGTGCTTTGCAGTAGAGACATACCAGCAGCAACATCAGTGAGTGGTAGTAGCAGCAGCCATCCATAGCAGTAGTTCCCGATCTTGGAGGGACCCACCGCGACTATTTTACATCGGAGCGATGGAGAAAACAAAGACAGTGGCGGCAGTTGCAAGTAACAACAGTCGTAGCAATAGCAACCGTAGCAGCAGTAGCATCGCCGAGAGGCACCTATAGTAGCAGCGGTTACGGGCAGCACCCGTAGTGCTGAAAGCAACAGGAGCAGCTACAGCCGCAGCGGTGGAGGACAGCAGCCACACTAGCACCTACAGCAGGTGCTATAGTGGCGAGCAGCTGTAGCAGCAGCGGCGGAGGGTAGTAGCCTCAGCAGCAGCCGCATCAGCAACAATGGCTGTGAGCACGTGCAACTGTGATGGCGAGGAGCAGCTATAACAGAAACGGCAGGGAAAGCACCCACACCGGTAGTGAGCAACTACTGCAACAACAGCAGCGGGCAGCATCCACCGTAGCAGCAGTGGTAGCTGGCAGCTGCAGCAACAGCAACGGCAGGCAGCAGCCGCAGCAGCAGCAGCAATGACATGATCCTCGCTTCAGACACAACTGGTGCACTAGGTGGTACGAAGCTGCAGTACTGAAGTGCATAGCGACATGATCCCTGCTGCAGACGCAGCTCGTGCCGGAGCGCCGATGAGTGGTAGGTTGATTCTCGAGTGGATTGGCTCTTGGGTCCGATTTGCATGTTGTGCATTGTCTGTCCACCGATCCATGCTGAACTTGTGCGTGTGACCAGTTGTAGAGTGTGGCTCAAGATTCCCCATCTCCATACGTAGACAGTGATGCGTTTGGATACCTATGCGCAGGTTTATGGCCAAAATAGTGGTTTTGGGCCGGTTTTACAACAAACTGACACTACTCGTGCGTCTCTTGCCGTGCGCCGCGACAGGTATTAATGTTGTGTTCTTGTCAGTTTTCATCTCTCTCTCTCTCTCTCTCTCTCTCTCTCTCTCTCTCTCTCCACGTGTTTTGGGTTTTGGAAGCACATTTGATAGTGTTTGTGTCGCCTAGCTGAACCCTTTTGGTTTCGCGTCCGACCTGTGTTTACGCCGCAACCTGACTGAGCGCTGACGCCTAGTCAGTNGTCTCTTGCCGTGCGCCGCGACAGGTATTAATGTTGTGTTCTTGTCAGTTTTCATCTCTCTCTCTCTCTCTCTCTCTCTCTCTCTCCACGTGTTTTGGGTTTTGGAAGCACATTTGATAGTGTTTGTGTCGCCTAGCTGAACCCTTTTGGTTTCGCGTCCGACCTGTGTTTACGCCGCAACCTGACTGAGCGCTGACGCCTAGTCAGTGGCAAGCATGCTAGGAAGCTTCCAGGCAATCTCATTTTTCTATTAGAGAAAACGAGCCACAGATCATTTTTCTTTGCAGTAGAGACGTACCAGCAGCAACAGCAGTGAGTAGTACTAGCAGCAGCCATCCACAGCAGTAGTTCCGGATCCTGGAGGGACCCATCGCGACAATGTTGCATCAGAGCGGTGGAAAACACGAAGACAGTGGCGGCAGTTGCAAGCAACAACAGTCGTAGCAATAGCAACCGCAATAATAGTAGCAGTGCCGGGAGGCACCCATAGTAGCAGCGGTTATGGACAGTAGTAGTAGCAGTAAAAGCAGCAGGAGCAGCTACAGCCGTAACGGCGGAGGACAGCAGCCACACTAGCACCTACAGGACCTGCTATAGTGACGAACAGTTGTAGCAGCAGCGGCGGAGGGTAGCAGCCTCAGTAGCAGCCACATCAACAATGACGGTTATGAGCACCTGTAACAATGATGGCGACGAGCAGTTGTAACAGAAACGGTGGGGAAAGCACCCACACCGGTAGTGAGCAGCTGCTACACCAACAGCGGTGGGCAGCATCCACTGTAGCAGGAGTGGTAGGTGGAAGCTGCAACAACAGCAACGGCGGGTAGCAGCCGCAGCAGCAGCAGCGGTGGCGAGCATCTACAGCAGCGGCAGTGAGCAACAGCAACAGTAGCGACCTTGCCTGTCGCAGCAGTAGGCGGTTGCAAGTAGTAGCAGCAGGCGAGAGTGAGCAATAGCACCAGTAGTAGAAGTAAGCAACTATAGTAGTAGCACTGGCGGGCAGCAGCCATAGCAGCAGCAGTAGCAGCACCGACAGAGGCGGCTTGAAGGTGTAGCGTGCGGCTGTAGCTACTCACGCTCATTGCAACAATAGTAGAAGCCCGCGCAGTAGTGGTAGCCACAGTAATAGTAGCCACTGCTGCTATTTACTTGCACCGCAAAGCTGCATTGTTGCTTTGCACTACGAGCAAGCAGCGCAAATGTCCTTGCTTGCAGCGAGCTCACCGAGCAAGCTCGCTTGACAAGCTCGATGAGCGAGCTCGCTCGACGACCGCGCTTGAGCCAAGGATTGAGCTGGACAGCAAAAAAAGAGGGAGGGGGAGAGGACCGAGAGGCTCTCAAGTGGGGTATCCCACAACAACCCCAAAAGAGTCAACCAAGGAGGTAGCAACAGAAAAAAAAGGAGGAAAGGGAGAGCGCAAGAGCAGTTGTGAGAGTCACAACTGTAGCAAAGGTAGCTTGTGGCTACAACCATCAGGTGACAACAGTGAACGGAGCAGTTGTAGCAGTTGCAACAACAGTGGCATGAGCAGCGCTAGCCCTTGCACAAAGAGATGCAAGAAACACCGTCGTAGGCGTTGACGACGGCCGTAGGCAGCAGCAACAGCAACAGTAGCACCGAAGGTGACCTGAGGTTGCACATTGGTTTTATGGTGGTAGTAGCATAACAATCGCGGAGTAGTCGCATAACAGCGTGACACTAGCGTGGTGGTGGCTTTCCTCGTGACGGCATCGCAACACATTTGAGAGACTATGCTTTGATCGCCCACCTCCCCATGTGGCCTTGTTCCAGCGGGAACAAGTGACATGTGCGCTCACCCACGCCGAGCTTCGGAGATGAGCAGACTGTCATGGCACGGAGCGCAGTTGTGGTTGGCACCGGCTCTGCATACATGGCAGGCGCCGCGTCTACAATGGCAGTTTCTACCGTGGCATACACCTCAGGCGTCAAACAGCTTTGCCTACTACTACTGTGGGGATCGGCACCATGGCTGGCGCCAATGTTGCTAGTGCCCTGCTGGGTGGTGACCGCCCTGGATATCGTCTCGCCATTCTTCTTCACCATCGGACTCAGAGACGTTAGCCGATACCGTGGCACCCCTCACTGGAGCTATGGCAGTTTTGTACGCCGATCTCAAGGGTCTAAAGCGCATGGTGCAACAGCTCACAGACCATGTGGTCTCTCACTGAGCCATTGTCGGCATTCCGCATTAGGCACCCCTATCTTCCTCCTCACCATCCTCACCTCCATCAGTCTCATCACCTGACAATACCACGCATCCCAACCTTAGCTCAACATCTGACGCCCTTCGCTCTATGCTGGAGTCAGTTGGAGTCATCCCAACCTTTCACCCCTCCGCTTCTGTGGTAGTCCCTTCAGCTCGTCGTCATAGCTCTCCCACTTGGCACGTGAGGCAACGGACGGCACGTTTGGCGAGACATGCCGAGGTGGTACAAACAGTCCCTGCATTGGCAGACGTCACTGCAGAGATGACTCAAGTTGTAGAGTTGGTGCGCCACCCCTTTGCAGCTTCTACCGGTGTGTCGGTCAAGTGGGGGATGGAGTGTCCACCGACAACCACAGGAGGGTGCTTGAGGGATGCAACAGACGATGCGTCACGGCAGGGCGCTCTTAGTGAGGACGAGACATCCAAGGAGTGGTCAGACTTGAAGTTGGAGATGGACGAGTGGTCCAACGCGGAGTTGGAGGCAGATTTAGAGATGGAGATGGAGACGGCAGTTGACGTAGGAGAGACCACGGCCACAGAGACGGTGACAGCCGACACATGTGGAGTAGACGTCTAGGAAGTGGGTGTGTCGGCAGCCATCGACATCCTGATAGTAGTAACAGATGTAGTCACTGCTATTGACGGGACGCCTGCAGTGGACGCCTTCATTGGTGCACACGCCATGATGGTCGTCACTCCTTTAGCACCCGGTACCGCCTCTACAGCAGTAGACGCTCCCTCAGCCACAGCATCAACCATTGCAAGTACACACGCAGAGGGGGTACCCAGAGAGGTAAGAGACGTCGAGGTGGTAGCTATCAGTAAAAGTGCAGCCATCGTAGAGGATGTGGCTCGAGGAGGAGCTGATGCACCAGTAGCCGAGCATGTGCCTACGCTTGAGGATGTGCACACGCATCTCGAGGGAGCTCAGAGGTGTCTACAGGATGCACGTTGGGGAAGCGCGGATGTTCAGCCGCAGGTGGAAAATTGGTTGCGCACCAGTGGTTGGGAGGAGCCTTTGGACGTTGTATGGGCTCCCGATGAGGGCGAGGATGCAGTAGAGGCTGATTCACCGACAGATGCTGACGTTCGACCAGTAGTCGACAGTCGAGTGATAGGTGTGTGAGCAGCAAACGGTGCCTCTTTAGTGGCAACCCTTGCCGATACAGATGCTGTAGGTGTCAACATGTTGTCTGGTGTCCACGCCCTATCAACAGCTGGCGGCCAGGCAACAGATGATTTAGCAGCTGACCTACGCGATGAGGTGGCCAGGCTCTAGGAGGCCGTGGCTCATGCCGACGCGGACACGATCGAGGTCCACCGTCAGGTTCGTTCTGTGACTGACCGCTTACATGCAGCAGATGCAGCCGCCTGGTCAACAACTGTAGCGGAGCTCGACGAGCTATACACGCGTCTCGATGTTGAAGAGTCCGCGTGGCAACTTGCAACTCAGTAGCTATCAAGCATACAGTATGTGATGCGTTTGGAGGAGGCCCTCAGCGCTGAACCAGTCACAACAGTAGGTAACGACAGCAGTGACGACTACGACATCAACAAGAACGACATCGCCGACGCTCCGGGATAAGGCTATGTGCGAGCACATCCGATCAACATCATCGTCAACCTTACTACTGTTTTGTAGGGGTGCCTGGCCATGGGGGAGCCGTGCTCCCTCCTGACGGATTGTGTTGGGCGCGGCCATCATCTTTGCTTGTGCTGTCAGCCTCTGCAACCCAAGGAGGTGTTGGTGTGTGGGCTTTGGCCTGACACCCTTTTGAGGACTGAATGATTGGTTTGTGTCTGGCACGATACTGCGGTTGAGAATATGCTTGTCGAGACACCTGGTGACTTATACCGGTGTGACGTGGAGACCCATTGCCTCCATGTGTTATGTATGTTCCATGCATACAAGCAGGTGTGGTCGAGACTTGGACCCCGGAGACATGTTCCACGGTCATGAGGAGACCTTGTTCCTTTCTACCTCTTGTTAACGTTTAGCACGTGGGTGTATGATTTATGTCTTGCACAGTCGAGACCTGGGCACTTGCTGAGTTACACCACTCTCACAAGGAGACCTTGGAATGTGGTTGGTGTTTGCGATACATACTGAGTGTAGCCCCTCACTCATCATTGTGGTGATGGCTGTGTCAGCCAAGGGGAGTGTTGGTTTGTGTGGCTTCCACCCGTCACGAGCGACGACCGTGGTGATTATGCGTAGACCCCGCACTTGTGGTATGAAGCAGCAGTACTGTAGTGCACGACGACATGATCCCTGCTGCGGACGCAGCTGGCCCCGGAGCACCAACAAGTGGTGGCTCATACAAGTCGACGCAAGAATTTCATTGGTGGATTGGCTCTCGAACCCAATTTGCATGTTTTGCATTGTCTGTCCACCGTTCCATGCAGGACTTGTGCGTATGACCAGTCATAGCGTCCAGCTCAAGATTTCGCATCTCTAGGCTCAAATAGTGATGCATTTGGATACCTTTGCGCAGGTTTATGGCCAAAACAGTGGCTTTGGGCAGGTTTTAGGACAAATTGACAATGCGCGTGCGTCACTTGCCGTGAGGCGCGGCATGTATTCATATTGTGTTCTTTTCAGTTTCTCTCTCTCTCTCTCGCTCTCTCTCTCTCTCTCTCTCTCTCTCTCTCTCTCCCTCTCTCTCTCTCTCTCTCTCTCTCTCTCTCTGCATGCGTTTTCTTTTATGGAGGCACATTTGACACTATTTGTGTTGCCTAGCTCAACTCTTGTTGCTTCGGGTCCG
>SZWC01002537.1:29307-42245 GCA_023375785.1 Penium margaritaceum | reverse complement strand
AGTGGCTTTGGGCAGGTTTTAGGACAAATTGACAATGCGCGTGCGTCACTTGCCGTGAGGCGCGGCATGTATTCATATTGTGTTCTTTTCAGTTTCTCTCTCTCTCTCTCGCTCTCTCTCTCTCTCTCTCTCTCTCTCTCTGCATGCGTTTTCTTTTATGGAGGCACATTTGACACTATTTGTGTTGCCTAGCTCAACTCTTGTTGCTTCGGGTCCGACCTGTGTTGACGTCGTCACCTGACTGAGCGCTGACGCTTAGTCAGTGGCAAGCATGCTAGGAAGCTTCTTGGCAATCTCATTGGTGGGTACCTAGTCTATTGGTCCTTTCCCAAGTTCTTTAATATTTTTCTGATCCAAAACCACATCCCTCTGAGCCATTCACCTTCAAATCCGCATATCAGTGTCCTACTGATGAGAAATGTGGCTTCGTGTCACCAAGTGTTCCAACAAGTGGTACACTATGGATTAGTGTTTCATGTGGCTGCTAGTTGCGTTATTAAACAAGAGGCAGGTGTTGCACGCAAAGCGTGCATAGGGTTACATAGTAATTGAGCAAAAGTAATCATATCATTATCTCTCCACACGCTAAATAATTGCCCGCAATTTGGACCACATAATGAAAGGTTTTCCATGAGACTTTACCTCGTCTGTGGAAGAAAAAATTGGTCGTAAATGGATTGCCAAAATGTTACCCGCATTTGTTCAAACTATTGCTTTTTTTTCGCACATGTGTGCTCTCAAACATTGTGTATGGTTTGGGCAAACTCTTCTTGAATTACCTTAAGCTTTTGTGGATTCATTCCACGTTGTGTGGATTCAAAGCTAAAAAAACACAATTGAAAATTGAACGAAGTTGCTTCATGATACAGTATTATGTATAACAATTCACCAACATATTGAAGAAGAACCGCAAAATACATTTCTTATCTTTTTTATGAATGTGGTTTTCTCTGATGATTTATTTATTTAACTGAGATCAATTTGTTTTTTTATTGTCATCATTCTAGTTTCACACGTTTACTATGAACTTCACAAAAAATACACCGTTGAAAAAACTTGGATTGATTTGGAATGTTTCATTATGTTATAAAAAATAATATGCCGTAATGATAGGCATTATTGAAATTAGGGCGAATATATTTGCGCTGTTGTATATGCGCCACGCACCCACCGGGACTGTCGATCGAGAATCTTGCCAAGGGCAGGTGCCTGTTTCGACATCGAATATGTAATAAATGTCGAGGAGGCGTTTTCATGTCTAGTTTATGCCGAGTTCGAAAAGCCACTATATGGAAGACCGCTACCCTAGAAGTTGCCGATCCGATATGCCAAACGGAAGGCAATCTTTCAGCGAATTGCAAATTGTACGTGGCCGACTAGGATACGAGACCCTTCGCAGCAGATAACGGACTACCACTGTGGCCGCGTTCCCTGACGGGCTTGCCGATAAGAAGAATCCAACCGTGCGATACACGATCAAGCACATATCGAACGGTCAAAGCCCTCATTCAGCGACCCCATCAGTTTAATGGAGACGCATCCTATGACTCTCTCGAACTGCGACTATTTTTTTGAATAGTTAGCCAACATGATGTTTCCTTGTAAATAATCCCGTCGCCATAGTGATTGACGGATGGCAGATAGGCATCTGACAGAATGGCGCCTCCGATACTGGCCTCTTCGTAACACCAGGAACTTTTGAGGCATTGCGGACTGGCGAAGATAGGCGGGCGTGACTCCGGATCGAAGGTAGGGTGGAAATCAGCACCTCGCGTAGTTTTATCCTTGAAGTTTTTTGCCTTCTTCTATGATGGTGGTTGAATTTTTTTCTTTCTATTGTATTTTGACTCTGATTGAAGCAGGGTTCACGAGAGTCAAGAGTTGAACATGACGACCACTTCCGTGAAACAAGACGAGGCAAGGCCAAGGAGGAACGACCAAATGTAGATTCCTTGCCCTTATGTCCTGTCGTCGGACTGTTCATTACGTACTACCCGGGGTCTATCCGGACATCTAGGTCGCTGTCCGAGATTTTTTTGGGGCCAAATAGCTCAGATACTCATAAAACGCATAGTGTGACTTTGATCCGCCCGGTAGCGGCAAAAAAATACTCAAAAGCCCAGTCGAAAATCATGCTCGCTTGCGGCATGCGTCGACGGGCGAGCATGAAAAAATCCTGCATGCAGAGATCGCTCCCACGCGAGAATCGCGAGGGAGCGATGGCCGCTTTGTTTTCTTTTTTTTGGTCATGCAACCCCCCCAATTTGATTTAGGGTTTGGTATGTTTGGCGCAGGCGGAGCCCGCGCCAAACATAAGACCCTACATCGAACTGGGGGGTTTGCGTGAAGAAAAAAAAAAAAAAAAGCGGTCATCGCTCCCTCGCGATCGAGCGAAAACGCCCTTCTTTCGTTTTGGATGATTTTTTGTAAACGCAAACCTATCATTTAAACACACAAACCACATTCAAACCATACCTCGAATTACATTCGAGATTGTAGGGTTTTATTTTTGTGCGGGCTCTTGCTGGGCCCTGTGGTAGCGGGGCCCAGCAAGTTCCCTTTCAACGCATGGGGAGTCTCGGACTCCCCTCAAACTCTAAACAAACCTCCCCCCGCTAGTATCACAAACCCTTCAACGAAAGGTTTTGTGATACTAGCGGAGGGCGCCGCATACCATGCGTCGTCAGCGCATGGCATGTGGTCTCGCCATGCATTTTTGTCTATTTTCCTTGAACCTGGCGTGGCGGTAGCTGCGGCTGATGGGTAGTTAGGTTATTTCTCGCTCGACGACGGGCGGATCAGTTTTATATTTCTACTATTCGGGTATCTCGTGATCGAACCCATTTTTTTGTTCTGGGCTGACTGATATGCGTCCATGGATGTAGGGGTGCATACAGTCCGACTAATTAGTGTACCATGATTGGTGAATATGTCAGGAAAATGACCGATCCACTAATCACGATTTTCCTGCAGCCACGAACCGATTGTAATAGCTTGGCTTACAGCATGTTAGCCGTCCCATGAAATCTCGTAGTCGCTAGGCACGAGTCGCGTCGTCTTCTCGGAACGCAAACGGCCACCTCCCACCCCACGCCCTTCCCTCCCGTTCCCTCCCGCTCCCTCCCCTCCCCCGCTTCCCCCGACGACTTGCCTCCCCTCCAACCCCTGGCCCGCGCGCCCCGAGTTGATGTGCGTGCGGTTGGTCGATCGGTTGAGGTCACAAACAGACGCTCTAGCCCACAGACCGTTCCGCGCCGCCGCCTCTTGTCCTTCTATCCTCCCTCCAGATCTCCCGTTATCCCTGTCGGGTGCAGTTGGGGTTGTTTCCCCCGTTGGCGTTGGCCGGGAAGGAAGGGTCTGGACAGAAGAGAAAACTTCGTCTCTCTCAGTCCCTTCTCTCTTCCCTCTGGTGAGTTGAACCCCGCCACCGCACCGACGCCAGCCTGCGCCGCGATCACTGCTCCTTTTTCACGCGGCTTGCGCTTTTTCGTCTTGCGGGCAGCAAGAAGAGCGGGCCACTGCGCGCTTTTTCGGCCCATCCGGTTCAGCGAGCCACCCCCCCCCCCCCCCCCCCCCCCCCCCCCCCCCCCCCCCCCCAGTCCGCCTCCAACTCCGGAAAAACAGTGCCGAACATCGTTCGCCTGTCCTGCACTCAAAGCAACCCACGACATCAACAGAAAGTGCAACGGCACCGACGCTTTTGTTTTCTTTTCTCTTCCAAAGACCGTTGCGTTGCGTCATTGGTGATGTCGGCCGCCACCGGAAACCATGCTGAAACGCGGCACGCCACAACACGAACAGAAGGTTGAGATGCTGTTGGGTCGAATGTCGGCAGCAGGACAACTGCAAGTTCAGCGGAGAGGTCTCACGGACTTGCCGATAGCAGCAGCAGCAGCAGTAGTGGCAGCACCAGCAGCAGCAGCAGCAGCAGCAACATCAGTAGAAGCAACAGCAGTAAGCGTGTCGAGTTCTGCCGCCTCTCCCTCCACCCGTCCCCCACCCCGCCGCCGCCGCTTGCCACCCTCTTTATCTGCAGCGCACAGCTTCCTCTAACTTTCGGAACACTCCGTCCTCTGTCACTACACGACTACCGCTAACGGAGGAGAAGACTTTGCGACCGCATCTGCTGCTGCGCATCCCACTCTTCCGCTGTGTCTTCCACTCTCGCTCTCGCACTCGCACTCGTAATCGCAGTCGCACTCGCACGCGCAGTCGCGCCCGCGGGCGCTTTGGGCTGGCCATCGCCGCCCGGGTGAGAATCTCACCGGGAGATCGCACGACCATGGCGTCGTCGTCGATACTCCCTCTCCAAGTATCTCGAACCTCTTCCCTCCCATCGCACCCCTCGTCCTCCTTCGCCGCCTCCTCGTCCTCCTCCTCCTTCCACTCGTCTTCCTCCCTCCAGCCCTTCTTCTCTTCCCCCTCTCCCTTCTCCCCGACAGCTGCAGCAGCCTGCGACCTCTCCCCTCACCCTATCCTCGTGCTTCTTCCGGACAACTCCGTGCGCCTCTACACCGAACCTTCCCTCACCGCCTCCCACGTCCTCCGGGACTTCCCCAACCACAGCCTCCGCAGCCTCTGTGACCCCCGTGCCCCGTCCATCCGCGCCTTCTCGTGCCGCCCGCTCACCCCCAGGGGCGCCTACGAGCTGGCGCCGGCCACTCCCGGAGGGCAAGGCCCAGCAACACTAGCACACACCGGGGACGCAGCAGCAGCTGCAGCAGCAGCAGCGGCGGCGGCGGCGGCGGCGGCGGCTGCCGCCGCTGCCACAACTGCTGGGGAGACCCTCGTGCGGTACCTCAGCGGCGGCTGCAGCACCGTGGTGACGCCCAAGGGTGTGTTTGTGCTGTCGCCGTCTACGCCTACGCCTACGTCTACGTCTGCGTCTGCGGCCGTTCTACTGGAAGAGTCTGCGTCTGCAGAGCCATCAGCGACAGTAGCAGCACCTGCTGCCGCTCCTGCCGCTCCTTCCGCTCCTGCCGCTGCACCTGCAGGTGCGCAGGCGGGGAGGCGCCGCCGTGCTAGATCCAAGAGCCCCCTCGGCGCTGCCCACGCAGAAGGCAGTGGCAGCAGCAGCAATGGCAGCAGCAACCGTGTGGCCCCCATCAGCAGTGGCTTGCTTGAGAGCGTTGGCGGCAGCGGTGGAAGCAGCAGCAGCAACAACAACAGCAGCACGAGTACCACCAAGAAAACAACCTTTTTCCCAACTGGAGCTGAACCTGCTGGCACCGTCAGCATCAGCAGCAGCAGCAGCAGCAGCAGCAGCAGCAGCAGCAGCAGCAGCAACAGCAGCAGTACTAGCAGCAACAGCAGCAGCAGCAGCAGCAGCAGCAGCAGCAGCAGCAGTGGGAGCAGTGGAAGCAATTGCGCGCTGAGCAGCTGTAGCATCGTAGGTACGTACAACCTGCCACTTCTGTCTGCTGCTGTAAGTGCTGCTGCTGCAGCACAACTCCCTACTAGCACATCATCTGCTGCCAAAGGACCTTCAAGAGGGCTTCTCACCAAAACATCCTTGACGGACCCAAAGCACACATGCAGCAGCAGCCCTGGGATCTGCAGCAGCAGCAGGAGCAGCAGCAGCAGCTCCAGTGGTGGCGGCAACGGCGGTGTTGGCTCCGGCAGCAGCAGCAGGACAACAAGCAGACGAAGCTCTCTCAGCACAAGACGCCCAGCCCCGCCGGCTCTGCAGGTGCCCCCCTCCCCTCTCCTGCGCATGTGGGCGGAGCTCAAGTGCAAGGGAAGGGAGTTGAGGTGTGAGAGAGCTAGTGCTGGAAATGCAGCAGAGGGAGGAGAAGAGGAGGGTTTGCTGCTGCAGCCGCTGGTGTGCTGCCACAGTGAGCCAGAGTCGTTGCGTTGCAGCACGCCACCGTGGTCCCGCTTCTACATCGGGACCAGGGCGGCCTGCTGCAGGGCTATGGTGCAGCAGAGGGCTGCTGTGATGGACGGTTGGACGTCCCCGTTGAAGCTGGGGGGACCACTGGCAGCAGCAGCAGAAGCACTGGCGGCAGAAACAGGAGCGCCCACGTCAGCAGCAGAAACATCAGCAGCAGCAGCAGCAGCAGCAGCAGCAGCATCAGCAGCGCCAGAAGAAATAGCAGCAGCAGGGGTTGCCGCAGAAACAGCAGCAGCAGTGCCGGCGGCAGAAGCAGCAACTGCAGCAGCAGCGCCGGCGGCAGAAAGAGCAGCAGCAGCATCGCCGGGCGATTCTTCCACTGATGGAGGGGCAAATGCTGCAGTCGCTACATCAGCCGCAGAGCCGGGTGCTGTCGCAGAAGCTATGGCAGGGGTGGCGGCAGTCGACCAGCGGGAGTCGCACGTGTCAGCATGCCAGTGTGGCAGGACGGGGTGCAGGGGTGCCAGTTCTACATCAGCAGATCTGCAACCTGCACCACCTTGCTGTTCTGCTTTGGCAGCGCTGCAGAGCCCACTGATTGCCGTGGCAGGACTCAGACCGTCCATCGCGCACACCTCCTGTGGTGAGGCCTCGGCAGGGCTCGGGGAGCCGCTCCTGCCGCCGAGTTTCTGCAGCAAGGGGCTGCTGTTGCTGCCGGAGCAGAATGTTGGGGGTGGTGAGCAGCAGCAGGAGGGCCAGGGGAGCCAGCAGCAGCAGCAGCAGCAGCAGCAGCAGACTGAGGAGAAGAAGAAGGACCCACAGCAGAGCCGTCAACCGGAAGAACAGGATTGTTCTTCGGCATTCTTCGCGGATGAATCCCTTGACATCTCCTGTTGGGTGGAGAAGGAGGAAGGAGAGGGAGAGGAGGAGCAGGAAGAGGAGGAAGAGGCAGAGATGGTGAGCATGCTCTGCTGCCACACCTTCCTGACTGATAGCATGGGCGCTGGGGGTGCAGCGAGGCCTAGGAGGAGGAGGAGGAGTGGAAGAGGGATGAGCAGCAGCGCGGGGAGGAAGGGAAGGCACCATATGGNTGCTGACAATATGTGCCAGGTGGAAAGGAGTGGAAGCGGCAAAGATGGTAGTAATGGCTGTGATCTCAACCATGCGAGTGACCGCACTGACAATGATGCGGCCCACATCATAGAGCTTGACACAGCAATCCCTCTCCTTCCTCTCCCCTCATCACCGTTCCTCTCGTGCAAAGCTCCACCCCCTCCACCCTCTCCACCCCCTCTCACCCCTCCATCCTCTGTGCCATCTCTTCCCTCGGCAGAATCATGCGGCGTTGGTGAAACTCTCTCCAACTACTGCCCCGGTCTGTCGTCGGCAACTGCCGGTGACATGGGGGGCCTCGCTCGTCCGCTCCCCTCTGGCCCATTGCCTTTCCCTCTCATTTGCCGTTCTGCCTTCCTCGAAAGGGAAGCGCTCATGTCAGGACCCCCAGAGCTTGTGCCTCCTGCAATACTTGTTGTGGTCCAGCCTTCCTCCGCTTCCACTGGATCCTCCTCCTCCTCCTCCTCCTGCTCCTCCTCCTCCTCCTCCTCATCCTCCTCCTCCTCCTCCTCCTGCTCCTCCTCCCCCTCTGCATCCTCCTCCTCCGCCTTCTCCGCCCTACTCAACTGTGATGTGAACAGGGGTGTACGTAGTCACAGCACCAACACCAACAGCAGCAGCAGCACATCTGGTCTCAACACAAGTGACAGTCTGTGTGGGTGCATGAGCAGCTCCTCGTGTAGGAGCATGGCATGTGGCAGCACCACCAGCAGCAGCGGCGGTGGAAGCAGCAGCGCGAATGGCAATGGATCCGGTGGGAGCAAGAATGAGAGCTCGGGCAGCAAAGCCAAGAGCAGTGGCGACGGCGGCTGTGGAGAACTCATGTCGGACCTTGTGGCCATCGCCGAGGGTACGGCCGACGGCAACGAGCACACATCGGCGGCACACGCGGCTGAGAGTGTGGCGGTGGTGGTGAGGAGCAAGCCACTCACACATCCCACACACCTTGAGGAAACAAACAGCACGGAGGTGCTCGAGAGCATGACCTCGTTCTCTGCAGGCCCTTCCGACAAGAAACCGCTGGGGGAAATCGCTGAGGGATTCGCGGACATGGATCATGTTTGCGAGGGCGAGGTAAGGGAGGATGCGAAGGAGAGGGAGACGGGATGCCGTGGAGGTGGCAGCAGAGAAGCAGTGCAGAAGGTCAGCAGCACGGCAGCACAGCGGGAGAGTAGCACAGTCAGGTGTGCCAAGCTTTGTAGTGGAATCCAAGACATGGTGAAGCAGGAGATGATAGAAGCAGCAGCAGCTGGAGAGCTCGAAGTCACTTTCGTGGGAGTAGTGGCGGAAGATGCAACAGAAGAAGCACCAGCACCAGCAGCAGAAGAAACAGCAGGATCAAGAGCAGCAGCATCAGCAGCAGCAAAGGCAGGACCCGCAGCAGCAGCAGCAGCAGCAGCAGCAGCAGCAGCAGCAGCCGCAGCAGCAGCAGCAGCAGAAGCAGCAGTAGCAGCAGGAGGACCAGCAGCAGCAGCAGCAGCAGGAGTACCAGCAGCAGCAGCAGCAGCAGCAGCAGCAGCAGCAGCAGCAGCAGCAGCAGCAGCAGCAGCAGCAGCACCACCACCACCACCACCACCACCACCACCACCACCACCACCACCATCACCACCACCATCACCAGCACCACCACTGCAAGCAGCAGCAGCAATCGTGCCTGCACCAGTAACAGCAGCAGTGGAACCGGAAAGAGAGCTAGCAGCAACGGCAGCAACATTAACAGCAGCTACACAAGCAGAATCTGCAGCACCATCAGCACCATCAGTAGGAGAACCTGTGGCCAAGGAGATACAAACAGAAGCAAGTGCAGTAGCGGCAAAAGAAGCAGCAGCAGAATCAGCAACAGCAATGGCACCAGTCACTCGAGCTCCGTGTGGCCCAGCAGAGACAGGAGAAGAGGGTGGAGGAGCAGAAGGAGTCACCGGGCAGGAAGAAGCGCAGTGTGCGGTGGCGCAGTGTACGGCTGTGCAGGGTGTAACGACTCAGTGTGCTAAGTCGCAGCATGCGACGGCATGGAAAGCCGACAACGCAGCAGGCAGAGGGGAGAATCCCGTGTGTGTGCTCGACAGAAGCTACAGCCAGAGTCGCGTGCGCCGTGTGGCGCGCAGCGAGGTCTTCAACAATGCAGTGGAGCAGCAGCAGCAGCAGGGGGAGCTGCTTGCCGCCGCAGCAGGGGCGGCCACCATGGCGACGGCATGGGCCGACGGCGGCAGTTGCAGCAGCAGGAGTAGCGTCAGCGGGGGCTGGTCGGGGTTTGAGAGCGGGAGTGGGTGGGGGTGTGGGCTGGAGGATGTTCTCGATCGGGGGTTGGAGGGCCTGGTGTCTGAGGAGGTGGGGGTGGTGGTGGTGGTGAAGGGGGGAGGGGGGAGGTGGATGAGGGGGTCGCGTGTGTGGCGCATCGTGGGGCGGGTGCTTGGGTTTGAGTGGGCGGGGGCGAGGATGAGAGGGGGTAACCGGGTGGCCTGTAGGTAGGTTAGAGGGATTAGCCACAGCCAACTGTAGGCTGGTTGTGTCGACATGGTGACAGCCTTGGATGTGGAGGAATTCCAACAGAAACTGGGGAGATAGGGGTGGGTGGAGGGGGAAGGGGGTTGTGGCTGATGAAAGTAAGAATATGATGATGTTTGGGCTGTTATGTCATTATGTTTTTGCAAAGCTGTTGCAAGATTCATGTAAATGACCTGTATGATGAGCTCTTGTGAACCGATGGGCCTTTCTCAATGTTTCTTCTGTGGGTCACTTGCACGCAACGAGGAAAGCACACGTAAGGGAATGAAAGTGGCAATGGAATTTTCAACCTCAAGTACTGTTGGAATCTCAGACTCGAATGACGAAATGATCTAAGATTTTTTTTGTTATTATTCATCATTTCCCTATCTACACAAAGGTGCAAGGTTTTACCGTGGTTCATCTCCCATCCTCACACAGGCCACTAGTCAATGGCTGATACATCTGGCAAGTACCACACGGAAGCTCTCACTGGCGGCGTTTGCACAGTCTGCAGAGATGCTCTTGCTTGCACGATATGTTGCGTCCTTGTGAAAGAGACTCCCCGCATGGCTGTGACAGCAGCCTGTGCTGGGCTCGCACGGGGAGGGTGTGTCCCATTTGAAGTGGCTTAGCGCGACCACCCCGGCCTCCCCCACCCATTGCTCCCAACGGCTCAAGAAGAAGAGCGTGCTCAGCCGCGGGTAAAGCCTCGGTTCCCCGCCCTGACGCGGGGCCTCCATGGATGGGAACGCCTGGAACAACGGCAGAGGCAGCTCCCGCTCCATCTGCCCCCAAAGCGGTCAAGGAGATTCTTTGCTTCAGTTTCTGAGACATACTGTGCTCCTCCAGTTCTAGGTTTCAGACTTCCAGGGTCCACTGATAACCAGCTTGTCGGTGGTCAGTGGCTGCTAAACTTTCTACGCCCTCCCAGCCTGTATGAATGGCCATTCATAGAGGCTGGGAGGGCATAGAAAGTCTCAGCAGCCACTGGCCTATCTGCACTATGCTATGAAGACGAATTCAGCATAGGCACATCCAATGCTATCAAGAATGAATTAGTTCTTGCACTCTGGTTGTTGCTCCCCATCCACACAATGTGATGATGCGTAGGCATGGCACCTATGTCTGAGAGCCCAGCGTGCGTTGGCTTCCTGAAGTGATGTGCATGTGGGCAGAGTAAGGCGGTCACTTGCGTGTCCATATCACGGTCTGTATTGATGATTCGACAGTTTCTGGCCAACTTCTTGATGGCTCAAGAATTTCATAAGGATGCTCCTTGACATTAGTAACCCTCTGACTTCTCGGCGGAGTTTCTGTTGTTGTGGTTTGGTAAGCACATGAGTGACCTCTTGGCTCTTCCCACACACACACACATCTCTGCAGATGACTTACACATGGAGCTCTCAGACACCACGGCAATGGACACACAATGGATTATGTGGCCGAGGAATCTCATTCAAACGAACCACTGGTTTTGCACCCAGCTTGGAGCACCATTCAGAGCTCACGAGCTATAGATTACAGAACATGTATAAAAACGTCACATTAACATGCAGTGAATGTAGGAGAGGTGATGTGCACAACCACATACGCTTGTAGTTGATGTGAATGTCTGCTTCTTAGATGTGCATGTTTGAGTTGTTGCGTGTGTGCAACTAGGTCGCTGATCCCTCATAGACCACACATCCGGGATTCCCAGTGTGTGAGGAAACCGCCACTAAGACACGGCTGGCGGGACAGGTTCGATCCCAAGGTGGCGGCCAAATCCCACGCAAGTGACTCTCTTGGATTGTTTGGTTGACAGGTACGAGACCCTGCGTTCGCATGCTTCCACCTTCTTGTTCTCTGTCGATATCCTCCTTGACGAAGACCCACCCCCTTCGCACCCAGACACATTCTGGTGTCCAGCTGAAAGAACCTCACACAAACCTTCCCTTATCTATGAGTTCATAAACCCCACACACCCATGTACCATCATAACCATCATAGTGACCTCACCCTCACATCCGCTCCTCGCAACCCTATACAAATATTCCACATCAGCGACTGAGTCCAGGTCCACACAAAACTGAACAAACTTCAAGGCCTCTGTAACAACGCCATGCAACCATCATGGTGTATTTGCGTAAAACCTCCGTCACTCACCATACTGTACAACCAAATCCTAATTCAAAGTCTTAAACCAATTACCTTCTAGACAAAATGGAGTATCCCCCGGGCCGCCCCACATAAATATTTGCAAAACCTACTCCATTCTTGCATAATACTCCCCAAACCAAAAGATTCCCTTCTCCAAATCACCATTCACAGCATTCAAGTCCATGAACGGCTACGCTTCCGCTCCCACCCTTCAAAAACATCTGCTCTTTTTGTAACCGCCACAAAGAGATGGTATAACACGCCTTTGAACACTGCCACAGCCTTCAGAGGACCCTCAAGGCTTCACAAAAATGTATAGATTTCATTACCCAAGAAACCTCAAACTCCTCACTGTCCTCCCAGTCACCGAATACCAACAGACATGGGCGCAACTGTTCCAGGCCACAACCTTTCACGAAATCTGGAAACTTCACTGTAAATGATCCATGAAGGAAGTGTGCAAACCTCGTAATCCAAATTTCATCCTCATCCCAAACATCTTGAAAACTAAATTAATCATCACATCCTTCACATAGACCACGTAAATACAATGGCAAGCAAGAAACAGTAACAGAAAAATCCTTCACAATCTTTGCTCACCACCAAGAACATGCAACTCCGACACAAAGGTCTCACCAACACAGGTGGTCGCTGGTTCTTCGCAGCACCGTTCATCCTCAGATGTCATCATCACCCCCGATCCCCTTGCGGATGAGCACCAGATGGGCGCTGCTCTGTCCCACGTCGTCCATCAGCATCATCTTTGTGAACAGGGAGGTGAGAATGTCACGGGTACGTTGCGTGTGAGTCCGATGGAACCCTTTGTTCCATGTCCTCCGGGGGTGTGGAGGGCTTCTTACCTATGAATGTTTGGTGGATTGCAGATTGGAAATCTGTAATCCTACCTTGCTATCTTGTTTCCTATGGTCAGCACACATCTCCCCTTGCTGCCACTATTGTTTTGAATCACTTCCTTTCTCGGCTGGAGTTTGGACAACTTTCTCTAGATCCACCCTCGAGTGGCTCTTGTCATGTTTTCTTCATCTTGCTTGCTATGTATGCCTTAATACTTCTTGTTCCTGAACAGTACTTGTGCAGTTCTATTCACCCCTCTATTCCTTTCTATCTCAAGGGAACGGAATTCCCCTCCGGCCACGGCATTGCTTCTGTCTCATAAATCACCACACATTGGATTCTGCCACGCAAAATAAATTGTAATCACTTGTTTCCTGTGCTTACATTTGAACCTTCCTCTTCCACGACTGCCCTCTTCTACATTGTATTACCTCTCTCTCTCTCTCTATCTCTCTCTCTCTCTCTCTCTCTCTCTCTCTCTCTCTCTCTCTCTCTCTCTCTCTCTCTCTCT
>SZWC01002537.1:1575-28644 GCA_023375785.1 Penium margaritaceum | reverse complement strand
TCTCTCTCTCTCTCTCTCTCTCTCTCTCTCCCTCTCTCTCTCTCTCTCTCTCTCTCTCTCTATCTCTCTCTCTCCCTCTCTCACACAAACACACCCTCCCTCCCTCCCACTCTCTCTCTCACATGCATGTGAATATTCTTCATCGTCGCCGTTGCCACATTCACACTACTGTGGTTTGCCACATGCTTTGCACATAGCCCATGACTTGCTTCAAGGCCTTGGCATCTTTTGATCATTGTTCTTCTAATTGTCTGTACTATGTTAAAGGAAAAATGCATCGCTCACACTTCTCCACATCTGACTCTCATACCTTTCATCATCCTGAACGTTTGCATGTAGATGTCATGTGTCCTTGGGCTGATGACTTCCTAGGTGGTCTCGATCAATATGTCCTCTGCCTGACTGACTAATTCTCCCGTATGCAATGGTTTTTGCTCTCCTCCAAAAAAAATGATTTTATTCTATTCTTCAAATCTGGCTGCCACGCGCCAGGCTTGTCTATGGTCGCCACCTTCACACCTTTCACTCTTACCATGGCGGTGAGTTCATGGGAAAACAATTTGGCTCCTTTCTTCACATGGTGTGTATCACGAGCCATCCACTCCTTACACACCCCAACACAATCAAGTGTTTGAATGTGGAATTGCATTCTTTTCGATAGTGCTAGTTCACTCCTCTCTGCTTCAGGTCTCACTTCTCTCTTTTCTTTTGAGGCCATGTCCTACATGACTTTTGTGTGGAACCATGTTCCTCACGACCCACATCCCTGCCATGTCTCTCCCTTTAAAAACTAGTTTGGTCGACGGACTGATCTGCGTCTTGCTCGTATCTTGGGTCATTTCGTTGCCATTTGGCTGCTTGATGATTTTGGAGATGGAAAACTCTCCCCCTGTGTCCGCCTGCACACATTCATCGATCTCTCCGCCTTGTCCAAGATGTGGCATTTTTGGAATCAGTCTCCTGTCATTTAGTCACATGATGCTTTGTTGTTTAAGGACATAACTTGTACTACATGACCCCTCCCTATCATTTTTCCTCGCTTCATCAGCTTGGGAGGATATGAGGTTGTCCCCGCCCCTGATCTCGGGAGCACTGCATTTTCTAGCATTTCTAGTCCTTTCCCTTCTGATTCAGACAAACCATTGATTCCCTCCTCTAACAATGCTCTTTCTGAGTTTAGGAGTGCTCCTTCTGCATGCACTCTTTCCATTGACGTACTCGGTCTAGTGCATCATCCTCCACCCCATAGTCCTTTGTATGATCCACTAGTGTTGACGTACTTGGACTTGCAATCAGTGAGGATCATACCAGATCTGTAGTAGAGTCTTGGGTGCATGACTTTGTTGCGCGGAGTTGAGGACAGTACATCTTTCTTGTTGGCATGATGACTATCTTGTGGAAAACTGGGGAAGGAGGGGTGTGTAGCTCGCATATCAAGCAAGGCCGAGCATTCCGCAATCGTTGGAGGTGCATGCGGGGGTGTGTGGCTTTCACGTTTGTTGTAGGTGACTCTTTGCTCTTCCCACACACACATCTCTGCAGGTGACTGGAACACGTGGCAGACGCCATGGCAATGGAATCATATTGGACTGCGTAGCAGAGGTTTCTCGTTAAGAGTGCAAGGCGTTGCATTGGATAGACTGCATCTGTTGCACCCAACTTGGAATACTGTTGAGAGCTTATGAGATACAGGTTGTAAAACACGTGTGCAAATGTTTTAGTATCGTACATAATATATAGGATAAGTGACATGCACACACTATAACCTGGAGTACACAATTCCCTAGTTTCCACGAGTGGGCGTTTCTTTCCTTACGTTTGTGGCCCACCGTGCATCGACCTCAGTATTTTTATGCCTATTGGCTGAGGGTGTTTTGTCCACCTTGTCTTCTGTTCTGAAAGATTCAGACAGTGTCGACCACTTTCCACAATGTTCGACAGAAGTGTCATGAGCCATATCAATGCTTTGATACTATTTGGTTGACTTCTCCACAGTGCTGGACTTTCATAAAACCGCACCTCACTATTCTCAAAACCCTGCGACTTCTCAACAGAGCTTTTGAAAGAAACCACTCACAGCCTGACCTCGCAAGTGTTGCTCAACTCCAGCTGCGAGGACCCAACATATGCCTCATTGTGATTCTTGTCATTGTAAACATGTGCTCCACTTGTTCGAAACTTGTCATTAGAGTGCACTTACTGCATAATGCAAATCATCTATTTTTCCCAACTCCTCAAATTGTCTATTGCTTCGCGCTTCATCCTTGTAAACCACCGATGCTTTGCTCGGCGTAGAACTTGGCATCAAAGTGCAACGGCACCGGATGGGCAGCCGACACATTCAGTACCAAGCAAAAACCTCGCACGAGTCTTCAGTGCATTTCCACCATTCAGAAGATTGCAGACCTCACAACCACAACAGTGAACAAAGCGAGTGCACCCGGCAACGAGCAGCAGTAACTTGCAAAGACTCCTCTGATGGAGGATGAGTGGCATGCAAACAATGACGCTCTTCAGATGAACCAATAAGCAGCGGCGGCTTTCATGGCGAACGGCATGGCACCGACAAAACCGACGGCCAGCCCGGTGATGGACTCCTTGGACTTGCCGAATCCTTTGCCAAAGGCGTAACCCGTCGGGACAACACTTGGCAAAATAGGAGGCAACATCAGACAAGCTTGCATCAACAAAGATTTGTACCAGAAGTTTTCCAAATTGAAGAGCCACAATACCCATCTGCTCCAACAACTCAACACGGTGATGGAGGACCTTTGGAAATTCTGTGCATGTGAAGAAATTTTCACCGAGAGGAGTATTCAACTCTCGAGTGAACCCTAGATTTGACCGGCACTACCTGATCCGTTTGACCTTACAAAATCAAAAGGGGTGATGTTTATGACGGCGATGAGCCACAGTTTATTCCCCTGCCTTAGCAACTTTGACGACATCCTGGTGCACAGGTGCAACTCGGAGGAACATCGTGGACATCTCAAAAAATTTCTCGAGATTTTACAGAATTCTTCAGAAAAATCTCAAAGTATGACTGTAATTGCCGTTCCATCGAGTTTTTGCACCACATCATCTGCGGCGGATGGATCACCATGGATTGGAAAAGGTTTGAAGTGGTCGCTCATTGGCCAACGTCCACAAACATTCAAGACGCCCAAACATTTTTGGGTTTCTGCAACTACTACCGTCAAATTGTAAATGGTTACGCACGAGTGTCAGTGCCTTTGTCCGATCTCACCCGGAAAACCACCAAGTGGAAATGGCAGGACAGCAAACAAGAAGTGTTTAACTCTTTGATAAATACTCTGACCTCGACGCCAGCCTTGCAATTGGTATATCCAACGGTGGACTACATCATGGCCACCGATGTGTCCAGTCAAGGCATCAGAGCCATTCTCCTCAAAGACAAGGGCGGTGGAGAACAACCGGTCGCATACATGTCAAGAAAACTACGAGGACCAGAATTAAACCATGCAGTGCACGAGAAGAGATGCTCACAGTCGTACATGCGTTCAAGACAGGGCTGTCTTACTTGGAATGCCGGCAATGCATCGTTCGCACCAACCATTACACCCTGAAATGTCTCAAGTTCGAGCCAAGTTTAAGTCATCGACAACCTTGATGGATATAGTTTTTCGAGACCAACTTCGACTATGACATTGAGTACTGGCTTGGAAAAACAAAATCAGTGGATGCTCTAACTCGGCGACCAAATTTCATGACTGAAATCAGCGTGTTGCTTGTCGAACAAGACCCATACCTTGCGAGGCTGTTCACAAAGTTTTACGAGTTTGGCGGGTACAACAAAACCAATTTTTGGTTTGGCGATCCCTATTGGCGACGGCGATTTCCTCGCCAGGTCGTTGTTCCTCCAAATGAGGAATTGCGATGGGTGTTATTGGAGGAATTCTAGGACACCGGTCCAGGTAAAGACTTCGGCGAGGACAAGACACTTGAAAATCTGGCCAAGTACTACTGGTGGGACAAGATGCAGACCGTCATGGCGACGTTCTCCAAATCATGCGACACCTGTCACAGACAAAATCTCATTGCACACGACCACCAGGGCTACTTCAAACCCTACCCAATGCGACGAAACCATGGGTCGACAAAAGCATGGATTCCGTGACGGAACTGCATGCAGCTATTGAGGAGTATGACACCATCCTGGTCGCGGTGGACAGATGTTTCAAAATTTCGCACTTCATCCCGACGACAACCACCGTAACGGTAGAAGGAACATCATCTCTATATCTTAATCAGATCGTGTGGTTGCACGGGGTGCCATGTACCATCATTAGTGACAGAGACGGCCGCTTCACCAGCCGTTTTTGGCATGAACTGATGACACGCTACGGTAGTCGGATCAAGCTATCTACCGTGTTCCATCATCAGACCGATGGACAAACGGAGTGAACCAACCAAATTTCTTCGAACTTTATGCAAGCCATACAGCATTGGTTGGGCAGCAAAACTGGTGACCTCTGAACTCGCATACCACTCTGCCACTTCCACCATAACTGGTAAAGTACCTTTCAAAGTGTTGTACAACAAACTTCCCCCCACTCTGGTCAGATTGTAGAGTCAAAGCTATATCCCCGCGGTCGACATTCACCCCCAGGAATTTGCAAAGCATCCGTGAGGAAACACGGCAGACCCTCACAAAGACACAAGCAGCTATGAAATGGGCAGCCGACTAACATCACAACAATGACGTGTTCAGCGCTGGCGATCGCATCCTCCTCAGCTTGGAAAACATCAGACTCCAAGAACTGGTTTTCACGAAGCTCAAACCCCACTGGTTGGGACCATTTGAGATCAAGCGAATGCAAACTCCAGTCATCACTTGAATTTGCCTACCCGACAACATGGAAATACATCATTTCTTCCACATCAACAAGCTCAAGCACAACTGAGACACCAACACGAACTTCCCTAGCAGAGACATCGCACCACCACCTCCTGTGCAAGTGGAGGGAGATGTGGAGTACGTGATTGAAGCTATCCTCGGACATTGACGAAGTGGGAAAAAGACTACAAGTTTAATCAAGTGGAATGGCTATGACATTGTGCACAACAGGTGAGATCCTTATGACAACCTTGGAGACGTCGATCATCTCATTGACAGCTACTTTCGTCGTCACTATCCTACGTCTACTAGAGCACTGGGATTCCGATAACTCCGACCCCTTTATGGAATGGTTGACTGAAGTGTCGTAAACTAAATCAATGTTTTGATATTATTCGGTCGATTCCTTGGCAAAGCTCTACTTTTGTAAAGAATCATAACAATATTCTCAAAGCCCCTCGACTTCTTGGTGGAGCTTCTCAAATCCACCACTTACACGGCGACTTTGCACGCGTTGCTCGGCTCGACCGCGTGCAACCTGATTCATGCCTCATTCTCATTGCTAGCATTGTATGTATATGCTCGATGCACTCAACACTTGTCATCAAAGTGAACTTACTACTTAATAAAAGTTACCAAACTGTCCCAAACGCCCGAATCGTCTTATGTCCCACACCTCATGTTATGTACTAGACGTACACGAGTCCCTGATCTTTCTGAATGGACATTCCTCTCGTTACACAAACAGACCACCACGTGACTAGCCTTGATTTTCTCTCCAACGTTCCATGACCATTTGGCCAACTGCCCTTGCCCTCCGGCGCTCATTTCTCGCACAATCTGACAACTTCGACCACCTTCAAGAGAAGTATCACGATCATTTGGTCAACTTCTCGATGCATCAAGATTTATGAAGATTCATCTCGCATCTTCACTGTTGATCTTCGAAGCCCCCCGATTCCTCAGTGGAGCTTCTCAATCTGGCCACTCAGGACGAGACTCCACAAGCATCGCTCGACAATCAACCGACAACCTCAGATACGTCTCATTTGTGACTCCACACTTGTATTTACGTGTTTAGTCATTCCAGAATTTGTCATTGAAGTACACTTACTGCTAATTTCAAATTTCTCAAGCGTCCAAAACTTCCAAAGCGTGTTCTGCCTTGCAACTCATACCTGTTCACCGTCCACGCTCCGTTTGGCATAACACATGGTAATAGAGCGCAATGGTGCTGGAGGGCAGCAGACTATTTTACTCATCCAGAGGACTACCTCGCACAAGTCGACAATGCATCTCGCACGTCAAGACTTTGCGAACACGACATGAAATGAGTGAGCGCACCCGACAACCAGCAGCGGGTCTTCGGCGAGGACTTCGGCAATGGAGGAGAAGAACGTGACCATGTACGTGAGCCCTGAGGAGGTGGCAAGTGCTAGCGTGGCAGGCTATGCGGTAGCTGGGTCAATCCCGACGGCTCCAACGGCCAATTCGGCCATGGACCCGGTAGCGCTAAACCAGCTGCCCCCACAGAGAGCCTTAACGTCTACAGTAGGAGCGACAGGTGGCACCGGACGACAGGCGTGCATCAATGAGGAACTGGCGAACCGTATCACCATGCTTGAGGGAATCAACAGTTATCTACTCTAACAACTCAACGTCGCGATGGAGGCTCTTCGCAACACAAGTGCACGAGAGGTGGTGCTCGTCGAGAGAAACACCCAACTCTCAAACAAACCCCAGATTTGCCCGCCCCCCCCTGATCCATTCAATCCTCCAAACTCCAAAGGACCGACTACTTGGATGTGGCTGACGATCTTGGAGGTGTATTTCATTGCTTTTGGGGTCAACAACAATCGCATGAAATTGACCTCGCGGCCATGCTTCCGCATGGCACAGCATTGAGTTGGTCGTCCGACCTAAAGGCCATCCAACGGAAGTAGGAGACCGACGTGACCTCATGGGCGGCTGATGGTGCCCGTCTTGCATCATCAACCGCAAGCATTCTACCATTGACACAGATTAACCCGCAATGGCAAGACGCGCTGATGCCACCAACCGACAAGAGTGAATTATTGCGCGCAATGCTCGCATGCTTTCGATGGCTGAGCGAAAAATCTGACGCTCGCTACAAATTCCACCGCCTCTGTCAATAGTCCAGAGTGGTAGAGTATACATAGAGATTCCGCAAGATCATCACTGGCACAAACATCGCCCCCAACGAAATCTGTTATCAAAACAACATCGGCCTCAAACGGGACATCAAGCGAGCGATCGCCATTTTTGCCATCCACAACGACTTACCACAGATGATCGCAACAGCAGAAAGGATCGATAATGCCGACTACAATGCTCGGACCCATGATTACTTTGGTTGGCAACCTTCGAACCACAGTTATCATGGGAACGGAAAAAGCCAGCTAGGGAAATCCTTCACTCTGGTGGAAGTGAACGCCGTCGAACGAAAAATTGTGCGCACCTCCTACAATTGCGCAAAATTGAGGCATGTTTCTCGAAACTCCAGAAGCAAGCAGCAAGCCAAAAAGAGGGGGAGAATGCAGAAAAACGAGTCGGGAGACAGTAAGGGACAGGAGTCAAAGGCATGAGTCTTCTCCGAGAGGAGCAATCTGCACCAAACGATCACCAATCTGAACAGCTCACGAAGCCACAGAGGATTTCTGAGATCGCTAAATTCAACGGGGTTACGAGGATGACCAATTCATTATTCTGCTGAAACTGCAACCCCGAGGTTGCAAGAGTCGCAGAACGGTACCGGCATTCTTGGATTGAGGTGCCTCTCAGAGTTTTGTAAGCAACAACATTGTTCAAAAGGTGGGTTTGCAGATGGAATTAGGGGTATTTAATGGAAAAACCATTGACGGGAGATTGCAAATACAGAGACTTTGAGAACCACTACGATTGCATACGAAAGATTTGCTGGACGTAACGATCCAAATGTCATGTCCAATAAGTGACGAAAAAATCATTCTTGGGCGTGATTTCCTGTAGCAACACAACCCATGGATTGATTGGAAAAGTGTTGGAAGTCTACGTGGAATTCAACACCGTCAAACGACAACTTCCGCACGTGGGACGGAAGAGGATAGCAAGAGCAGCAGAGGGAACCATAGCGATCAAGAAGTGACAACCTGTGCAGCCGATACCACTCAACGTGGCCGAGCACTGCATGCGACGAGGGGCTGGCATGTGGCTTGTACACTTCTAGTCAATGGAGGAAGCGAAAGTAGTAGCTCCAAATTCATCAGCCTCATCAGCCTCATTAGCCTCAATGGCTTCATCAGCCTCAGCAAAGCAAGCGATGGTTCCCAAGGAGTTCGCACCTCTCATTGAAGAGTTTATGGACATTTTCACCGACAAACTCCTGAAAACCCAGCCACCTCAACACGACATCGACCATCGCATCAAACAGACACCAGGCAGCCAATCCACCATTCGCGGATCCTATCAAATGAGCGACAATGAGCTGACCAAGCTAAAGCAGTAACTCGACGAGATACTCGATCAGGGATTAACCCTTCCATCCACGTCATCGTACGCCACACTAGAATTGTTCATGAAAACGAAAACTGGCGAGATGCGAAAGTGTGTGGACCACTAGGCTTTGAATGACACTACCATCAAGATCCTGTACCTTGTTCCCCATGCACACCAAATTTTTGACCAACTATGGAGCTCGAAACTTAATTAGAATTGACCTGCGCAACGGTTCTCACCAAATCCACGTGGCAGACACTGACATCAAGAAGACGGCGTTCCGAATGCGATATGCACACTTTCAGTTCACAGTCATGCCGTTTAGACTCACGAATGCCTAGGCGACATTCACGACGGCAATGAACAACATTTTTTGCCTGTACCTCAATGATTTTGTCATGGTATACCTCAAAAACATTCTGCTGTACAGCCACATCCCAGAGGAGCACGATGGATATCTCGAAAAAAATCTTGAAGTTTTACAAAGAGAGAAATTCTTCAAAAACACTCTCGAAGTGCAACTTTGGACGCCGTTCGATGCACTTTTTGGATCACGTCATCAACGACAGATGGATCGCCATGGATGCAAAAAAAGTGGCAACAGTCACTGAGTGGCCGATATCGACCAACGCTTGATACGTTCACGTCTTCCACGGCTTGTACAACTACTACCAGCGTTTTGTACAGGATTACGCCTCAGGGTCAGCGCCTCTCTGCGACCTCACTCATAAATAAACAAGTGGTAGGTCGGGGGACAGTGAACACAAAGCGTTCACCACTTTACGGAACGCTTTGACCTCAGTGCCAGCCCTACGATTGGCCGATCCAAAGATCAACTATATCATGGCTACGGATGCCTCTGACGGATCCATTGGCGTAGTTCTCCTACAAGATCACGGCAGCGGAGAGCAATCAATCGCGTACATGTGTCAAGAAGTTTCATGGACCGGAACTCAACTACGACATGCACAAGACGGAGATGTTGACGGTCGTATAAAAGTTTAAGAGTTGCAATGCTATGTTGAATGGCGCGAATGCGTCGTACGCACCGACCATCACGCGTTGAAATATCTGAAGACACAGCCAAACCTAAGTTGACGTCAAATACGATGGATGAGTTTTCTTGAATCCGGGTTCAACTATGATATGGAGTGCCGGCTGGGCAAACCCAACCTAGTAGATGCACTCAGCCGTTGACCAAAATTGATGGCTGAGGCAGTGACGCTTCACGTGCAAAAGGATTAGGATCTCAAGAACTTGTTTACACGTGGCTACGACCAGCATGGAAGATACGACAAAGCTAAATTCTGGCACGACACACCCTATTGGCAACAACGATAGATTTGCCAGGTGGTCGTATGCCAGGTGGCCGCCGAGCTCGCATACAACGCATCGACGTCCACCACAACGTGTAAAATTCCATCCAAAGTGGTGTACGGCAAACTTCCCGCCACACCAGTTGGACTTCACAGCCAGAGCAACATTCCCGAAGTCGACATCCAATGCCGCGACTTCTCCACCATCTGGGACAAAACACAGTAGACGCTGGCAAATACACAAGCGGTGATGAAGCGAGCAGCCGACCGCCATCGCAACGACAACGTGTTCACCACTGGCAACAAAGCTCTCCTCAGTTCGGCAAACATCAAACTTCACAGAGCCGACTGCCCAAAACTTCAACCCGGATGGTTGGGACCATTTGAGATTGAGCGCATGCAAACCCCCGTGGTTGTGCGACTCAAACATCCTACCACCATACAAGTTCATCCGGTGTTCCACATCAGTAGGCTCAAACACAACCAGGACCCCGGCGAGAACCTCCCCGGTAGGAATGTGCCTCCCCCTCCTGTACAAGTGGACGAAGACACAATGTACGTCATTGAGGACATCCTCGGCCATCGACAACGTGGCAAGACAACGGAACATCTTATAAAGTGGCACGGCTACGACGCCACAGACAACAGGTTGGAACCCTACGACAACCTTCGCGAAGTTGATCACCTGATCGACGGGCATTATCGCCATCACCGAGCTACATCTGTGAGTGCGCCGAGATATTGTGGGTAAGAAGGGGAGAAGTGTTACGTTCCAGCCATACACGAGTCCCTGAGTTTTCTGAGTGGGCATTTCAGTCATAACACAGATAGCCCACCGCGCGTTGAGATCCTGATTTTTGCTTCGATAGTTGCGGGCTACTCGGCCAACTGCCATCGACCTCCGGCACTCCTTTCTTGCACGTTCTGAAAACTTTGACCACCTTCTAGAATTTTCCACAGAAGATGGAGGATCTTTTGGCATCGATTATATGACCGACTTCTCAACGCATCGTGATTTAGAATTATTTATCTCGCATCTTCACCGTCAATCTCCAAAGCACCCCGATTTCTTGGCGGACCTTCTCGATCCATCCACTCACGATGCAAATCCACACGCGTTGCTCGAAGATTGACATGACGACCCCAATTACGTCTCATTTGTACATTGACACTTCTATGTATGTGTTAAGTGGTTTCAACATTCGTCATCGAAGTGTATCTACAACTCCTTAAAATTTTCATAAGTCTCCCAAATTTCCAAACCGTATTCTTTCTCAAAACTCATACCATTTTACCATCCATGCTCCGTTCGGCATTACACCTCATCTGTGTGAACCATTAACGTTTTGCTCGGTGTAGTACAACTTCTGGAGACCGTACTACAAGGATTCTGTTGCAACTGACATTGAACCTAGGGGCTATTCGGTGATTTCCTGCAAGGGGGAGTGACCATATACCCATCAATTTCCCGATAGATCCACCATATCCAGGTATCGCTCTTAAACTACCTCATACCCATAGAGCGACAACGTTTTATCTCCCATACCACGTGTTCGCTCTTTTTAACACCCATGTCCATTGTCGTTTTAAGAAGAACGCAATGTCCACAACATTTCAATTTAACAACCATATGTCCACACCGAAGTGGACGCTGTCATGCACTCATCGTGAACGGAAACCAGCCGTATTGGCGGTTATGCGGTGCGCCTCCAACAGAAGGCAATTTCACCTGAGAACTATACGACAATGGTACATGCAACTTTCTCTCAATACAGACAACGCCGATTGTGTCAACATGAGGTTGTCTTTGCTCGCGAAACATACGGACAACATCCTTTCCGGCTGGGTGGGGGGTTTGTATTGCATATGAAAGCATAATCTCGCAAGCTTCGATTCGAACCCGCTTGTATATGCCGCAAAACGTTGCAATGACTGGACTTCAATGCTGTGAACAGTCGATCAGGAAACTTTTGACAAACGCTGCTGACAAGCGTGATTGGTCGTTTCATTGTCTACTGTTGACTATCATGATTGGTCATTTCATCGTCCACCACCACGAACAAGACGCATTGCTGCGTACCCTTGCTGACTGCGTCAAAGGACCTCAGTTGAACGTTAAAAGACGCGGTTTTCACCGATCACTTAGCGGTTGTTCGCGTAACTTGTGCGATAGGGTCCTAGTTGTCCACTATGGATATGGACCGGATGTCCGTAGATCTTTCACTCCCTTCCATGCTCGGCTGGGGTGACATCGAACACAGTCGACGCGTTCCATGGGGTGTGGACATTCCTATTCCACCCAAACCAACATGTGATAAGGCCGAGGCTGCATGGCGCAACGTGAAGGCTGAATGGGACGCCATGTATGCCCATGAGCCTCGTAGTCCTCACGCCATGTGTTGGATTGTGAGTATGCGGGCTCCATTCAGCCGCCCAGTGTACGCAAAAAGTGATTGGCAGCCGTGGGTGCAGATGCATCCCATCACATTGTCGCGTATGTGACCCCATGGTTCTATTGTCATTAATATTTTGTTTTTTATAACCGGATGCCCAAATGCGTTCACTGCCTAAGTGCTTTCTCAGTGTCCATCCGCAAGACATACTATGTTCATATGAGTACATGTTTGTTATTGCACATCTGTCTTCCATTTTTTTTGGGTAACGTTGCACATGTACTTGTGCGTTCTGTTGGGTACACGATTAATTCATTGCTCGGTTTATTGACAACATCCCCACTGCACACATCACACAGACTACCAATGACTAGTACATCCTTGCCTTTTCAAATACATCATTGTGTCTATCACTTGCACATCAAGCATTGAAAATGTACATCCATTCTCGTGCTCCAGTGCACTTAGTGTGCACAGCCTCCGATGAATGGACCTGGCCGTCCACTGACCAACCATCGCTGGACCGTAGGTGGCAAAGAATGGATCCAGGCCATAATCTCACAGGCAGGACACAAGTTGTTTGTCAGACATCAACCATCAGGGTAGCAGTCAACAAACAGCACATCGTCTTCTGTGTCCGATAACGTAGACTCAGCGCCCTTTACGCCACAGTCCTCCACGTTGTAAAAGACATCTTCCTGCTCCTTGTCACACACACTGTCTGCATTTTGACACGGTCCATGTTGACAAGAACACATGTACATCTTCACAATGTGAACTAGCCTTGGTGTCCAATCCTTCCATGTCATGAGGATGTAAGTCGCAACGGCTCCAGCCAGGAAAGAAGTCACCGAATCCATGGATGTCTGTGTCGGTGTGCTAGTGAGTTGACAAAAGTGAAGATGTGTTGAAGAGAATGAACCACAGGGCAATCCACATCCTTTATAGCTAGATTTAACAGACTCGTATCGTTCATTTCCTCCAGCGCAATTCCATGCTAGAGTACTGTCATTGTGTGTACTGTTTTCACTCACTTAAGCAAGGGTTTAACACACTTTAGCAAGAGAACATGGAACATGGAGAATTCTATTAAAAACTTGCAAAAACACTCTGGCGTTCTTCACCCCATTAGAACCACCCTACCCTACGTGCACTACCTCCATAGTTTTGCTAGCCCTACAACAGTCCTCTTGGTCACAACCTAGGCCCTCTGACAACCCCTGTAGACCTAGTGGAGGAGGTAAGGCAAGTTCCTCCTCTTCCAATTTGGTCATTCCTCTTGTGACCACGTGTGCTTCAGCCCTAAACCCTCTCGGCCATGACCTGCAACACACACATGGTGACAAGAGTGGAGGAATGAGTACTTTTGAAGATGTCAGAGATGAAGAGCAGCAATGATCACGTTTTGCAACAACATGGAAAACTTACCTTTTAGAAGACATCGGGCTCGTCATCCCACTCCTCTGCGCACTCCTCCCACCCGTCCATGATGCAAGCTTGTTGCTGTTCACAAACTGTTCTTGCCTCCCACTCCCTCTACAGTTGCGGGTCAGTGAATTGGTCGCCGTCCTCGGGCTCCTCGTCATCCGAGTCACTAAGTACGTGCCGTTCAGGGTCGTAGATCTCTTCCTGCACAGAGTCGTAGCCTGCTGCCTCGGGGTTGTACTCAGCATCGTCAGTTGCACGACCCACCGGTCCTGGTGCCCTTGCAGTTGCCGCAACGACTGCAGAGGCTGCAGCAGCAACTCTGTTTGCTGTTTCATTGGTGGTCATGCGCCCCGCCTGCCCTGCCCATCCCCAGCCTGTGCCAATCCCCAACACGCTCATCCCTGAACTGTTGTCTGAAAGGAGGACAATGGTCTATGATGTTGTGCCTGCAGCACATGAACCACCTGCGGTGTTGTTGGGTGTACCCGTGGCACCAGCAGCAACTTCTGCTGCAGCTACCGCAGCTTCTCTCTCTACTTGGGTCTCACCTGGAGGCCACCTACCAGGGTAGGCCTCTGCCCTTACGACATCTTCTGCGCATTCTAGCCGGCGTTTCAGAGCATTGGCTGCTACCTCAGCTGCAAGAGCCACAGCAGGCTCGTTCGTACACTTCTTCTTCGTGTGTCCCTTCTTGCCGCACCGGGGGCAGATGTAGTTTTTACGACGCTTGTCCTCGCGGTCCCACCGATCAATCTTAGGCCGCCCTGCTCCACGTTTAGGTCCTGGCTGCTGCCACAACACACCCTCTGGGACTTTGAGCAATGCTCGGTTGACGCCAGGCATGGGGAAGTTGTAGGTGCGCATGTATGCCATGCGTGTTAGACCAACGTCGCACAATGCCTCGGCTTGCTCCCCACGGCCAATGACAAATGCGCATGCATGCACACAGGGCTGCCCCCATTCCTTCCATGCACCGCAAGTGCACGTCCGGTCCTGCACGTTCACCATACGCGTCCTATTCCTGAGCCGCGTCATGCTGCAACTCTGGGGCCCTTCCTCAACGACGTCGTAGTTGTGTGCAAGGGCGATGTTGTTGAGGAGACGCTTTAACAGTGTTGGCGCAAGTTGACCCTCGCACGACTTGCTGAGTTTGTGCCTCTCTGCAAGCAAGCACTGCACCCATGTGTACAGAGACACAAAGCAGTAGAAGGGAAACAGCTTCGTGGAGTCAACGATGCAGGCGTTCAAAGACTCCGCCGCGTTTGAGGTGGTGTGTCCACCACGGCCAACTGGACAGTACAGCCGGGCCCAGTGCTCCTTCGGAATGCCGCCCACCCCGTCTGCTCAAAGGAGGTATACTGCAGCGCGGGAGTTCAAGTAACGCAGTTGTTCTTTACACCTCCTCCATACTGTGGGTGTGAGCGCATGTGCCAGCCGCCAAAACAGTACCCAGCTTACTTCCCGAACTTCTGCCTTGTATTCTGCCGCAAGTGGTAACAGTAGTAGGTGTGATGAGCCCCGGGCAACTCCTTCTCCACGACATTGAACAAACCTTTGTCACGAGCAGAAATGACGACCGTACCCTTCTCTGCAGTCGTTGGATACGCGATCGCCAGCTGCTCCAAAAACCACTTCCAATTCTCTTCATTCTCCCCCTGAACAATGGCCCTCGCCATCGGCATAGCGTTGTCGTTGGCGTCCAAAAACTGACAGATGAGGAGCACCTGTTTGTGCCCATTCTTGAGATGGGTGCCGTCCATCGTGCGTGCTGGAACCTGAGGAGAGTAGCACCTGGGACGACAAACTCCCGAATGAACATGCCTTCCTTGGTCGCCTCCGCGACTGCATGCGTATTCTGGTCCACACGCTTCAGCTGCAGAGCACGGGACACAAATTGTAAGAAAGTCGAGGCATACATGAAATAATAGCTGCACTGAAAAAGTCAACACGGCGTACCTCTTCATAGTTGAGTAGGAAAAGACTCCATGATAAGGCTTTCGAGCCGATGATACTTTCCGGCGCCTTAGTCTTCACCCGGTACATCGTGTTCTTGTCGACCGCTTTGCCTGTGGCTTTGTGAACAACGGCAGCCAACGTCTTCGCGTCAGCTGTGGGGTTCCGCTTCAGCGTCGACTCAATCTGTCGCGTCATGTACTTCAGAGTCTTCGCCGAGTCTCCGCAACCAACTCCCGGGATACACTTGTGTCCGTCGACAAACTTGTCCACCACAACACCAGCGCCATTTGGCACCACATGGGCACGGAGTAGCCACGGGCAATCTTTCTCCTTGAACTGCCCACACCGTGCAATGAATCGCGTATTCTCACTGCGCTGCCACCGAATAGTCATTCGGTTGGTGATGACATAGTCATCCACTGCTACGCGTGCCTCAGCCATGTCCCGGAACGACATCCCAACGGGAAAAGCAAGCTCTGCCTTTCTACGCTTTGGGGCCTCACCAGACGCCTCGTCGCCCGAGGACACTGCACTAAAGACATGGACATGGCACGATTGAAGGGACAGATGGATAACCTTGAATTCTTCACACAAGGGGAAAACGGGACACAATTTTTACCATCAACATGATTCGGGCGAGACAGCCTCTGTGTGTCTCTTGCTTGTTCGGGCGAAATGAGGAGCACCTGAGTACGTTTCTCATGCTCAAAGTGAGATGGGGTTTGGGGATGAGGATGGGGTTTGGGGCATGAGACATGGCTCGTTGAGCTGCGGGCGTGAGAGACCACGACGTTCAGAACCACAGGAGCATCATCTAACCTATGCCTACGTGACGCAGCCCACTGCAACTGGGCAGCCATCTTGGACGACCTGGGTACAATACATGTAAAATTGAAATCAAATACACTACATACCCAGGCTCACCGGGCTCAGAGGCGTCAACAAGCGCGTCCATGGCACGCGGCAGCCGTGCGTGGTGGGTGTCTGACGAGCATGACGGGGCCTTGGACCCTACTGTCGACAGCGATCGAGAGTGGGGTCCAATGTGGGACCACTGGACACCTTGGACAGGACGTTGGAATGCGATGGTCTCCCCGCCAATCCTTCGCGCGACGTGTGCATCATAGGCAAAATAGACATAGTGGCACGGTTTCATAGGGATCTGACATGAGTCCTTGTACATGCATGTTATCCGAACCGATGAGTCTCATTGCCTTACCTCGATTCGGCGCATGGAACATCGCAGAAACGATGACTTATCAACGGTGGACAGGCTAGCGGTTACTGACAGCGATGGCCTCCTCATTGACTTTGCGTGCAGTGGTTTACCGTTGGAAGTGCCAAATTGTAGGATGGGTTTCCTCAAAGGACGATTAGCCCTTGGTGAACACCGCTTACACAAAGAGGAAGTTCGACAAGTTTCCTTCGCATAATTGTTCACTCCCCCTAATACACTGCTCACATGTTACGACATGCTCCCCACACTACTGGATAGTCTCAATTCTTGGCGATTAAAGATTGCTAATCCCTACCTGGCCGTTGAAGAACAGCAGACAGTCAAGTTCTGCAGATTCGCGAACTTACCTTTGTAATGAGATATTAAATACCACATGTCCACCTCCGTGAAATAAGTGTGCCATACAGGTATGGCGTACTTTCATCGCCCGATGTGGACATGGTGCTGTCAACAACGCCTACGCCGGATATGGGGTTCTTTAATTCAAATTACGTGGATATAGGGGACTTAATACTCCGCATTTGGATATGGGAGGATCCGCCCTTCGGGAATGTGGATATGCGGGCCATTTTGCCCTTTCATGCAGCTACGAGCCCAAAACGCCGCGCACAAAAGCTCACGTTTGCTGCGTCTCAACATTAGGCAAGCTGCTACTATACCTTCTTCCCTCGCACAATTGACAGACCATTTCCCTAGTCGTCGACGTTCTTGTCGGTTTGCTAGGCACTTGCGTGGGGCCCAGCCCGTGACGTGGCTAGTCCTATCGGCATTAGCTTGTGTAGAAATCTGCTAAGTAGGTAACGTCGAAACGCAGAAGCTCTCAGTGTTTCAATCGCAAGTGGGTCGAGGAGTGACCTCGGACTTCGCCGAGTCCCCTCTTCTTACGGGTCATACCCGAGTCGCGTCGTCATAGAGCAAAACCGACATTTTGAAGTTACGCATTACTTTCGTGTTTACAGTTACGATTATCTTGATGATTATGTCCTTTGTGTTTCCCACGTCATTTCATGCTCCTTTTCCTTTTGTCAAGAGCCCGTTCGAGTATGTTTTATTCAATAAATAGGAAGTCGCCGATGGACTAAGAGTACGGTAACAACCTCTCACCTAATATGGCGAGGTTTTAACACATTTCCACGTAGGCAAAATGTGGTATGGGGGCATAAGTTCGATTTTCCTTGTCTTGTCTTAGGTAATCAAAACAAGCCCCTAATGGTTGGTTGTCCCTTTCCAACCTCCACATGGTTTTTATAATTGACCATGCCAACTGGCATAGTCAAACCTTTTCTATGAAATAATTTAAAAACGTAAAAAACTTCATGTCTACATTCCTCCCCCTTTAGGACCAAATCGTCCCGATTTGTTGTGTTGCTTGGAGAGAGTAGTGACCTGCACACTTCAAAGAAAAGTTCCAACGGATTAGCAGAACAAGACTCTGTTTTGTTGACTTCCACTTTCAAAACCTTTTTGGCTTCACGACAAGGTCTTTATGGCACGCACTCTCAGCCGCATAATAGGTATGGCTTCGCTTCCTCCCCTTTTTGTAAGGAGCGTCCTCGTGACATGTGTCCAGGCGTCCCCGTAACACAGTTCACGGTATAGTGCCATAACCTCCTCAAGGGTTGTGTGCCAGGGTGGTACCCCCGAAGGCACGTTGTTTTGAACGGGCAGTCAGTTCCTCCCAGTACTCGGCTACAGCCGCCTTCGGCATCCGAGATTTTGGTTCCCACGAGTTGTGTTCAGGTCCACAACCGGCCCAATGCACAAGGTACTCTTTGACCACTCGTGCGTGGAGTGCACGCTCATGGTGTTGGAGGATGCGGTGCACCTCGCATTGGCCTTCCACGGCCAGGAAAGCAGGCGGGGGCGGCTCAACAGATCCATCTGCTTTGTATGGTGCAAGTAGACTTACATGGAACACGTTATGAATTTGCAATGCAAATGGGAGGTCCAACCGGTATGCCACTTGTCCTACTGCGTGCGTGATCACAAACGGTCCGAGCCACTTTGGCAACATCTTACGTGCACCTGGTGTCTTCAGTCGTAAGTTCTTTGTGCTCAAAAGCACTCGGTTGCCGACAGAGAACATGATCTCACGTCGGGTTTTGTCAGCATAGGCCTTTTGGCGTTGTCGAGCAGCGTACGGGTGCGCTTTTGCATCACGTTAAAGTGTGTCCATTCTTTCGACAAAGGCCTGGGCGGAGAGAACCTGATCACCGCCGCCCCCGCACTTCACCATAGAAGCAGGTACCACAGGATGCCGACCATGGTTGAGGAAGAAGGGAGTATAGCCTTTCGACTCGCTTACTGCATTGTTGACAGCAAACACTGTAGGAGCCAGGAAGTCATCCCAGTCCTCCATCGTTGAGTTGATGTACATGCGCAACATTTGTTCTAATGTACGGTTCATGCGCTCTGTCTGTCTGTCTGTCTGCGGGTGGAATGCAGTTGACATATTCACTCGTGTTCCGTATCGCTCATTGAGTGACTACCAAAAGCGGCTTGCAAATCGAGCGTCATGGTCCAAGATGATCTCCAGCCGGATGCCGTGGTACTTCACGACGCCGTCGTAGAAGAGGTGTGCTGTTTCCTTTGCAGTGATCCGTGATGTTGTGGGCATGAAGTGCGCCATGCAGGTAGCACGATTGATCACCACAAAGATGACATCGTGATCCTTTGCTGTTTGTGGGAGGCCGGTAATGAAATCCATAGCTACAGACTCCCATGGAGCATTTGGTAGCTCTAGGGGCTGGAGTAGCCCCCCTGGTGCCTTGTTGCTTGCTTTGTTTTGGAGGCAAAGGTCACAAACCACACAGTACTTCCGTATGTCACTACTCCATCCCGGCCACCAGTAATGCTCAACGAGCACATAACTTGTCTTCTTTGGGCCCACGTGCCCGGCTGCCGGAGGGTTATGGAACTCAAACAGTATCTGCTCATGTAGTTTTTACGCGCGTGGAACCACCACTTGTTCATCGTGCCACTAGAGGCCTTCTGCTGCAATGAGGCCATGTCGCTCAATGTTCCGTGAGTCTTGAAACCATGGATCAACGGTGTAGCCCATGCAAATCCGGTTCTTGAAAGGGCTCACTCCCACTAGTGGCCTTGGGACTAGGCGGAGTGGGTTCGCTTGTCGAGTTGATGATTTTGCCACTGTGGCAAAGTTACATTCTGACGAGTGATTGCTTCTCACCATGATTGCCACAGAAACAGGGTTTTGGCTCAACGGATCTGCCACGTTGATTCGACCGGGCCGATATTGCCATGTGCACGAGAAGCGACTGAAGTATTCACTCCAACGCACTTGACGTCAAGACAGGTTGGGCTGTGTTTGGAAGTATAACAGGGGGTTGTGATCGGTAACCACAATGATCTCCTCCTCTGCTCCTTCCAAATAACAATGCCAAACCTTGAAGGCATGCACAACGGCAAGAAGTTCTTGTTCTCCCGTGGTGTAGCGTATCTCTGCATTGGAAAGCTTTCGACTCTCGTACGCCACTGGGTGACTGTCTTGCATGAGCACTGCTCAAATGCCAATGATCAACGCATCACACCTTACTTTCCATGATTTCTTTAGGTCTGGCAAGGCTAGCACAGGCGCAAATGCCAGCAATTCCTTCACCTTGTTGAAGGTTGTCTCACATTTGTCTGTCCAACGCCATTGTGTTGTCTTCCGTGTGAGGACTGTGAGCTCGCTAACCAAGGAAGAGTATGCCATCATGAAGCGCCTGAAGTAGTTCGACAGGCCAAGAAATGATTGTAGCTGACCCAAGTTCTCAGGACGGGGCCATTCTTTTACGGCTTGTACCTTACGCGGGCCCACTCGGATGCCATCTCCGCTCACGATGTGACCGAGGTACTCAAGTTCCTTTTGCGCAAACTTGCACTTGCTCATATTTGCAAAGAACTTGTTATCCCAAAGGATTTCTAGTACCTCTGGCAAGTGCCTTTTGTGCTCTTCCTCTATCTTTGAGAAGACCAGGATGTCATCGAGATACACCAACACGGATTTCCCGAGTTAATTATGAAACACGCTGTTCATCAGAGATTGGAAAGTTGCAGGTGCGTTGGTCAACCCAAAAGCGAGCACTCAGAATTGGTAATGTCCCAAGTGCATACGGAACTCTGTTTTGGGTACATCCTCCTCTGTGATGCGGATCTGATGGTAACCTTGAGAAAGATCGAGCGATGTGAAGATCCTTGCTCCCTGAAGTTGGTCAAAAAGGTCCTCAATTTGTGGTAGTGGATATCGGTTCTTTATCGTAAGTTTGTTCAATGCGCGATAATCTACGTACATGCGCAGACCTCCATCCTTCTTACTCACAAAGAGGATCGGTGCGCCAAAGCGAGACGAGCTTGGCTCAATCCATCCTTTGTGTAGATACTCCTTGATTTGTGTCTCTGCTTCTTTCCTCTCAGCCGGGCTGAGCCGATATATTGCTCGAAATGGAGGCGTGGCACCAGGCTCGAGTGGTATGGTATGACCCACCTTCCGTGCTGGTGGTAGGCCGTCTGGCGGGTCCTCAAATACATCTTGAAAGTTGTAAACAACATCTGCCACACCTTTCGGGATGTCCTGTATTGGTTCTCTTTCCTCGGTTTTACGTAAAGTGGCCAAGAAGCACTAAGAACCTTGTCGCAGTCTTCGCTTCACCTGCATGGCAGTTAGCGTTGTAGGTGTGTTCTTCTCAAGTCGAAGCATTTGAGGTATTGGTGAAATGGTGATTCTTTGCCGCACCTTCACAACTTCCAGCGTTTTGGAATCAAAATTCATTTTTGCTTTGTGGTTCACCAACCACGGATCTCCCAAGACAACATAAAATAGATCCATAAGATCAAGGACTGTGAGGTGGGTCTTTGTGCTCAATCCTCCCAGGGAGAGCCGGACCACACAATCACCAAGGATTGGTACCTCTCGATTGTCTCCCACGACCACCTTCCCTTGTCTCAGGGTGTATTTAAGGCCGATTGCATCAAGGTATGCCACTTTCACAAAAGAATCTTCTGCTCCAGTGTCTCCAAGAATATGAGTCGTTGCTCCATTGACACCACCCCGAAACTGCATCGTCATGTTGGCACACGATTTACGCATGAACAGACTCACTGGTGGTGTGGCATGTAAGTGGTAGATTTGGTAGGCATGGGAGCATCGGCGGAGCTCCACCATGTCGCCCACCTTCTCCCACATGTGGTGTCCCCGAGTGAAATTTGCCAGCAACCTCCAATCCTTGAACTGGGAGACATCAAAGTCTTCATGTATAGGGACAACCATCGTGATCAATGTGAGTATTTGTTTTTCATGCGCTTGCTGTACTTCTTGGGTAATTTCCTTGACATTCTCTTGTGTTGCCACAACAAAGCAGTCACGATTATCAAGACTCTCCATGGTGGCGTACATCAGTGGACAAAAGCGGCCATAGTAGAGAGAGTCTGATTGGATGAATGATGAGAATATTGTTGAGAAGCATTGAGATGACAAGAATTTGAATTGCTTCACATCATCATCCACAAACATGAAAAATCTCTCATCTGCCAAACCACTTGATCCCCCAGGCAGTCGTCCACCTTCTACTGCTGGGGTTGGTGAAAATCCTGCTAGTACCCACGCGGTTGTGCACCAGGTTGGTCATAGCCATCCTGCTCATCTGCCACGCGAGGGCATCCACGACCGCGCTGCCTTCCACGGACTCGGATCCTCTAGATAGCTCCAAGTGCTGGCTGCTGTTGTCCTCCAAGCGCGCGCCTAGGGACAACCTGACCCAGCCGAGGTCCAACATTCTGGCCGCCTGCAGCACCAGCAGCCATGCCACCTCCAACACCCTGGCCTGGGCGAGCACCACCATGCTGGTGTCCTTGCGCCCCCTGCCAGACGGGACCTCCAAAAGGTCTGCCATCTTGACCCGGGCGGAAGGCTTGCCCCTGTGGGGGACCTTGGCGCTGGCGTTGCGGGCAGTTGCGTGCAAAGTGCCCTAGTTCATTACACACCCTGCATGTAAAGGTGCCAGGCTGCGATGTTTTTTGCTCTTGAACACGTGGCTTTTTGGGTTTTCCAACGTGTCCTTCAAGAGGGCGCTTCCTTGCTCCATTCCCATGGAAGCTTGTGAAGTCGGTCTTGGTCGCATGTCCTGGAGTCGTCGTGTCCCATAAGGCCAAGTTCTCGTTGTATGTCTCCAAAACATACTTTGTTACCACTCGTAGGCTTGTCCACCGCTTATGGTCTTTGTCCGTGATGCAATGGAACTTGAGTTGCTGACTGGCGAGGCCGTTGAGGAAGAGGGTGATCTTTGTGTCTTCGGTCATGTGACGTGGTTGGACACGTTGGGCTGTGTCGTAGAAGACCTCCACATACCGGTTCAAGGTCATGATCCCTTGACTGAACCTTTCCAGCTCAACTTTTGCTGCCTGTGAGTCGACCGGGTGTGAGAACAGCTCCCCCATGATTTCCTCATACTCTTCCCATGTGGGACTACCCTGTCGTTCCTTCGTGTAGCAAACATCTGCTAGCTGCTTGAACTGCTCGCGACTCACTGCTAACATGCCTTGGGGCCCCCAATCCTCCATAGGCATCTTCCTCAGCTACAACTGTAGTTGAAATCCTTTCAGCCACGTGTGTACGTTGGACTTACCATCGTACTTATCAGCATGGTCAAACACACAGCAGCTCGTCATGCTAGTAGCTGACAGTACCCAACTGTGACGGGCTGCACTATGGGGGTGGAGGTAGTTATCGGTGTTGGCTGCACGTTGGCGCGACGCATCTTAGCTCGGGCTTGCTCTTGGCGTTCGAACCCGCGTTCAGCCGCCTCTCCTGCCGCGTACACCGCTGCAGCTTCGTAGATTTGGGCCACCCCATGTTGCTTCGCTTTCAGTACTTCCCTTGTAGTAGTTTCCTCCTCAGCACAGTGCAGTGTGACAGCAAGCTCTCCATGAAGCTTATCATTCTCCTCCGATAGCTTTCGACCAGTGACGTAGCTGCTACTGACTTGTAACCGTAATGCAGCCACGGTTTTCTCGTGATTGTGCGCCATTGTTCCCATGATGTCGACGACGATGTTGTAGTCTTCTGAACTGAGTCGTGTTTTCAGTATTGCAACATCTTCCTCGACTTCGAGCAGGCAAACGGCCTTGAGAAAAGTACGGTGAATGCTTGGGAAGCCTGCAAGATGAAGGCTGCATAGGGATTCTTCATCACCTGTGCGATAAGTGCTGGAGCTCTTTAGTTCACCTGTGGTAGTACCCAAGGGGCTCGGCACCTCAGAATCTTGCCCAGCAACTTTGACACGAAGGCGCTGGTCAGAGGGTGGCTCGCCCTCGTTGCCATCGCCGTCATCCTTGAAATGCACGCGGCGTCTCCCAACGGGTCCAAGGACGTGCGTGGGCCCGTGGCGGACGTCTGCATCGTCCTCTTGATCATCTTCCTCTGACTGAGGTTCCATGTCTTCATCGTCTGATGTCTGAGCGACTTCAAGCTCGAGAGTGGTGTTGGCATTCTCCTCCTCTGGCATGTCGTTAGGTTCTTCATTTCTGGCCATCATCCCCTTTTCCGAGACATCCTCTTTAGCTCCATCCTAGAGGTTGACATTCTCAGAAGCATGAACATCGTCCCCTGGAGTTGCGTCCGGGATAGACTCATGAATTGCCTTAATCGGTTCTGCCTCAATCTCCTCGGTGGGGCTCTCGACGTCTTCGTTGGTGTCAAAGATCAACTACTCGTGGTCATATTCGACCATGAGCGTATACGGTGGACGACGCGAAGGTGGTTCGTGAGGCACAAAGGTTTCCTCACGTCTCCGTCCCCCGTTCCCCAAGTCTTGGGGACGTCGTGGATTTCAAAGGGGACTTTTGGTTTCCTCCCGTAAAATATTGCGAATCAAACCTCGTCGCTTAGTCCCACGCTTGGGTGCGCCCATCGGAGGTGGACCGCCAAGAAGGGTTGACAATCCGGTTACCCTCACCGCCATGGCAGAGGTAAGAACTTCTGCCAAGAGAGCGTGACACTTTAGGGGAGTGGAATGATAGCTCTCTCTCCCTCTCTTTTTTTTTTAAGGTGGAGTATGCACTTGCTCTTGCAATGCTACTCACTTCAAACCTTTACCCCCACTCTCCTCTTCAACCTTCAAGTCCTTGTGGGTGTGATTCAGTGAGTTGCTTCACAAGGAGGAGTCTAGCTAACTCACTTTGAACTCTCGACCAAATCAAGTGCATACGTTTAAGGAGGAGATAAACTCACTCAACTTCAAGGGTACAACACTAGCGTTTCTGCTAACACACCAACTCACTCAACTAAAGAGGAGATTGATCTCAATCTATTTAGGAGGAGCTTCATGGATGTTACACAAGCAAATGAGAGAACAAACTACGTATAGAAATTACTATGCCACGGCCGGATGGCACAATTTGGCCTCTAGCTAGAAAATAACATAAAGAGCTTGAAATTACGAATCCAACGAAAAAAAACGGAGCAAGAAACGGAGTTGTATTGAGGTCACAACAAAACTTTAAAGTTCTACTCCCGGGGCCAGCTCCTGCCTTGTTTGCGGCGGTCTTCCTCCGCGACGTCGAGCTCCAGCGCCCCAAAAAAGTGGCTGCACGGCTCACCTCGCCCCTGGTGTGCCCTGGATGGTTGTAGCGCTTTAGGGGGGCCTTGTTGTTGCTCCAGTGGGCCTGTTGGTACAGTAGATGGCCCTACTAGCGTAGTCTGCTGTCGCGCTTGATCCCAGGAGACCGTTTCGCACACACGAGTCCACCGCGGCAATTGCCGTGGTTGTGAGCACCGACACTTTTGCGAAACGAGGTTGGTGATCTTGAAAGTCCTAGAGTGGGCCACCTTAGTCGCTCAAGAGGTTAGAGTCGTCGCCCAAGAGGACCGACGGTCGCCCCATGAACGTAAAGACTGTTTGGGCCGTCAGCGTAGGACTTCTGGCTCTGGATACCACACTAGAAATCTACTAAGTAGGTAACGTCGAAACGCGGAAGCTCTCAGTGTTTCAATCGCAAGTGGGTCGAGGAGTGACCTTAGACTTCGCCGAGTCCCCTCGTCTTACGGGTCATACTCGACTCGCGTTGTCATAGAGCAAACCGACATTTTGAAGTTGCGCATTGCTTTCGTGTTTACAGTTATGATAATCTTGACGATTCTATCCGTTGTATTTCCCACTTCATTTCGTGCTCCTTTTCCTTTTGTCAAGAGCCCGTTCAAGTATGTTTTATTCAATAAATAGGAATTCGCTGATGGACGAAGGGTACGGTAACAACCTCTCACCTAATATGGAAAGGTTTTAACAAATTTCCACGGAGGCAAAATGTGGTATGGGGGCATAAGTTTGAATTTCCTTGTCTTGTCTTAGGTAATCAAAACAAGCCCCTAGTGGTTGGTTGTCCCTTTCCAACCTCCACATGGTTTTTATAATTGACCATTCCAACTGGCATAGTCAAACCTTTTCTATGAAATAATTTAAAAACGTAAAATATTTCATCTCTACAGCTTGCCCCACCCTGCGCGACACAGGCTCAAGATGCGTGTCACAAAGACAGTGGCGGAATAGCTGTCCCGCATCCTTACTTGTCGTGATTAAGAGTTGTGCCACCTGTCCATTAGCCATGCATCCTTGCCTCCTCCTTCACCCCATATCGCTCCTCTGAGCACAGAGAATCAGAGCCTCCACTTCCCCTCACCCACCCGTACATGTACGGGTGAGATGGGACGGTTCGAGGTGTCTTACGAGCACACGGCACCGCGATGTTCCATCTCCCGCCTGACGAAACCTTCCTCATCATGAACTCGTAGCGCCTAATTTGGAACGGGAGGCTACTCCCTCTCCCCACCAACCTATAACTACCATCGCGAGCACGCTTGTTTGTACGACACAGAGCAGCTAGGCATTAGGATCACAAGCAAGTGTAACTTCTCTGATTGCAAGGCTCATGGTCGGCACCGCTACCTCTCAAGTCTCCGACATGGAACACCTGACTCACGTGAAGAAGAGGAGCCCCTTCACCATCAGTGGCATATGCAGCAGCGGCATGAAGTGCAACATGCATACGTACATACATACATACATACATACATACATACATACATACATACATACATACATACATACATACATACATACATACATACATACATACATACATACATACATACATACATACATACATACATACATACATACATACATACATACATACATACATACATACATACATACATACATACGTACGTACGTACGTACGTACGTACATACGTACGTACGTACGTACGTACGTACGTACGTACGTACGTACATACATACATACATACATACATACATACATACATACATACATACATACATACATACATACATACATATATACATACATACATACATACATACATACATGCAT
>SZWC01002536.1:208668-228081 GCA_023375785.1 Penium margaritaceum | reverse complement strand
CACATATACACACACACGTACACATACACACACACACACATACACACACACACACACACACACACACACACACACACACGTCAATAATAGGTATTTTGTCTCTCTTTATGGACTTTGTGGCATGCGGTGTGTCCTTGTTCTCGCACGGTTGTCAAAGTCATTGTTTGTTTTTCCATGAATTGTTTCATGGCTTCGTTGATTCTCTCTCAAGGCACATTGACAAAACACTCATGGCCGGTCCCATTTTTCTTACTGCTCGTGTGAGAAGGTGAGACAAGTCATTAGAAATATGGGAAAAACAACAGAAGTTGCACAAATCCAGGCTATTTTCCCTGCTGATATCTCAGTATACGTAAGTATGAATAGGAAAACGACTGTGGTGGAAATGCTGAAATGTATCGGAGTATAATGAAGAATATGAGCCTACGATGTTGTGGGATAGAAAGTCAAATAATACGATACCATGCCCATCGTAGGTGCAAATAGGAAACTGCTGCCCTATCACTCTTACTAGACTGCCAGGACAGTTGGCAAGTTCATGCAAGACCTGTCACTCTTGCTAGACTGCCAGGACAGTTGGCAAGTTCATGCAAGACCTGTGAGAACATGGAGAGGAACAGATAGGAATTATGGTAGACCTGTGAGATTCAAGATGACTCAAAAAAGGCCACTCCTTACATGCAGGCCAAGCAACCTGCTCATGTTCCTACTTCAACGCATCTGGTTCTGTATAGCAACGTTGTGAGAAATGAGAGTGGCATGACCTTGTTCATTTAGAACCAATCATTTTTAGATCATGCACTCCTCAGACTGGGTATACCACGATCAGCCTTATGCAAGAGATTGCGAGGAAACTTCTTTGAATAATGTTATCAAATAATGGAAGTTCATGAGAACCTTCCCGAACACACAGGTACGAAGGTCTTCTCCATACACATTTGTAGGAAAAGACCTTTCACGCGACCTCTCATTACAAGAAGGATTCTAGCATATCCTTAAGGAAAACATGCACTCGCAAACAGGAATTTGAAGGCACTGATGAAATGTTTTCATTTTTCCAATAACATCGGAATTTTTGTGAAGAGTCATGGATTCTTCTCATATGTAAAATAGTTTTTCCAACAAAATTTATCATTACACTTTGAAAAATTGATTGCAATAACGTAACAAAATATATTCTAGGTCTATACATATTTAAATGTTAAACCTACATTTCCTTTACTCTGGCTACTGGCGGACGACAATGAAACCTAGGTGTGCAGATATTTCTTCACTCAGTATATGTATGAATCCACGATTGACCTGTTTTTGTTATTTATCGAGCATTCCAGAATGAATCCCAACATTTCCTTTGTTTCACTTGCACAGTCTCCTTGACACCCTCCTCGCTGTTCCTCCCAAGACCCCAGAAAAAGCACATGGGACGTGTATTAGAAGCTGCATGACAGAATAAGCATTTTCACTTCACAAAATTACACAAATGCACTGCACTTCTAGCATTTCCCGGAACATTTGTACATATTGCATTTGTACAAATGTTTTCAGCATGTTTTTCAAAACTTCTACACTTCCGCATGCACTTGCCTCATAATAATATAAGGCAAGTGCATATGGCAAAAATACTACACACAAGTGTAATGTGAACTTGTCCACGTGTCATGTTTTGAGAAAAACCAGGTTTCTTTTGTCTCGATCTGCTAAACAACAAACTACTGAAAAGGTTTATAGATGGATTACATTCGTGTCTCCTACATCACATATCGTTCCCGATCATCCTCTATGATGGTTTTTTTTAACAGATGGATCGAACTGAGACAGAATGCATTTTTGTTTCTTAAGTTAGTCCATTGCCACAAGGAGGGCTTGCACATTATTAAAAAAAAAAACGTGCGCAAATCCAATTGTGCAAACCGTTCATTGCTCTCAGCGTGATAAAGAAAATAAGAGGAACGGACCCGTCGACGTTCTAAGATAATTCTGCACCAGTCCTCGTACATTACTGGAAACCTTCGCACGGACCTCTTGCTCTTTTCGAGATCTCCATATTTACTCCATGTATACATTTTTACCTCAAACCCCCCATTCCTACCTGAATATCACCCTATGTACATGGCATCGTATACTAGCATACGTTTGAATTCTCAATATGCTCACAATATCCCACACCTCCTAATACACTCTCCACATACCCTTCCACTCCCCATTATTTCCTACACACAAGTGATGTTACTCAATAGAATACAATTTTAAAATATAATCTAGTAGCTACTAACACCTTCACACATGTGTACATATTCTTCCACACTGAAAAGTATTTTTTGCACACAACCGCATACACTCATTAAGTACACTTTCACTTGATACCCTCTACCCTTCACAGTCCTCTTGCTTAAAAAATGCAACTTTGTACACAAATTAATAATATCATGTACAAATTATACATCTCAATGAACACTTCCACTTGCACTCTCCACATGCATTTTCACGCCTCCTAATACACTTTCTGCATGCACTTCTATAGACCACCTTTCCCACCTTCCACACAACTCTCTCTTCAACCACTCACTGTTATACACAAGTGTATAAATCTATGTGAACTCACTGATTCCAGCGTTTGCCTCCATATGCACTTCCAACCGACACTTTTGGCTCCCAAGCCTCCGTCCAACCTGACCATAGCCTTTTCCAAACAGGAGTTCACACTCGTGTACAACCATATCAATGCCACACTCACACATCCACACACCTCCGCATTCACTCCCCATATGCACTTTCACTCAACAACGCCCTTCTCCTCCCCTTCAGTCCACCTCTACCTCAGCACACAGGTGAAAATTTTAAATCAAGACAAAATCAGGCATTCATGTACCTCCTTATGCACTCCCCACATGCACTTTCACCTTGTGCACTCCCTCAAAATACAGAGTCACCCAACAACCTCTAGCTCAACCTTCATACCATTATTAAGTGAAGAATATCTTCTTGGAACTTTTGTAATATACCTCTCTTCATACATTCATCTTGAAGTGTATAAAACTGATTTTATTAACTCTACCTCACTTTTTTCTCACTTTAGTTCCAATGTGATGGACATGTAGGCTGCCCTTTCCATGTGTGGACATGCACCGATGTGCCTTGCCTGCATGTACCGAAACCCATTGTAAAATACGGAAATTACTAGCACAATTGACTCACAATAACCATCTTTTACACCCTCATCTTGCTATGATGAATTTTTGAATAACCACAATACCACATTCTCTCACAAAGTTCTCTCCAAAAGAAGATCAATCTAGTGGAGGTGTGTTTGAAAAAAATGTCCCATTCCATAATGTCAAAACATCCCGTCACTCTACACTAGGAATGGACCTGTATTGTGTCATCATACACGTGGCAAGATGGTTGCAATTATTTCTCATGATTTGAGAAATCCTCTTCTAAAAACGCTTGTTTGAAAATTGTAAGCTGAAAATGGTACACTCATGCTCCCTGTCCCTTCTTCCATCCTCCTGCCTAGGCATTTGTGTGATTTTTTACAAGTTAATTTTGTCATCGGGATGCAGATTTTGTGACACATGTATGCATTCAACCCTATGTACTGTGAACAGCATCCTTTGCTTGCCTTCCTCGGCCCTACACAGAAACTAACCCTGCAACCATCTCACTTGAACCCGATGTATCTTATTCTACAAAATTACTGCCTTTTCATCTCCTACAAACAGTCACATTGGCTCTGAAATCATGAATGAGCGCCATGTTCCTTTTCTTCATTCCCTCATCAATCCTGTCACTATTGGAGAGGCCCACAACCACCCAAAGTACTAATTGAAGGTGTAAATCTCAGCAGCCTAGAGCCACCTACAAGGCCACCTCACACCCAAAGGAAGAAAGGCTAAGTGTGGTGGTTGCTGTACCAGAAAATGGACATCACAATTGTCGAGCTACTTGTAAGGATAATCAGACTCTAAGCTCAGCAGTTGCAACAGTTACTACATGAGGTTGTTTTCACTGGCATATTCCACCAAAACAAGGCCACAACATTTCTCCAGTTTTTCGTTTGTAAGTCAGCATCTCGTTGATGCCAATGATACAACGTGCTACCTCTAGAATCACTTCTCCTCACGTGCACTTAAAATGACCCCCTTCTACCTCAGCCATTTTCAAGATGGTAGAGTACCAAACTCATGGTCAGAAGATCAATCTTTGTGGCTTCTGCAAACTAGATGCCCAAGAAATTCCTTGGGTGTCCTAACCCACAAGTGTGATCTTCAACATTTGCATCCCCTGTACAATATGAGCGTAATTATGTAGATCATCCACATGAGAGCAGGAGCTTTCAGGCAATGAAAATATCATCTCACGATGTTTTTTAAGGATAAAGCACTGGATTTCATTGGGAAATCTATTACATGTGATCTTACATGTAATTGATTTCCCAATAGATGTTGACTCCTCAACATGTGGTACATGTTGAGGAGTCAAGATCCAAAGAGAAATGATGGAAAACAATGAACTTGGTTCAATTGAACACACCAAGAATTAATGCATAGCCCCAGGGCACCGTAAAGGTGGACACACAAGCCACCCATACTAACATAATTGTGAAGACAAAAATTCAATCCTGCCTGCTCATTTTGATGCAATCCCATGTGACAACCTGAGCTAGAGAAGTGGCACTTGCAAGGGTTGTGACTAAATTTCCTCCACTAGGTTTCTGCTACTACGAAACCATGGAAAACGTAACCACGGTCTGAACGAGGTTGCAAGTTCAGTTTTTTTTCTCAAGGACACGGCCCAGGAGATATTTTTGAGTGAGACGTATCAGACACACTGAAGTCACTGAATTGCTCCACCTTCTTGCAGGCAAGTTATGGACAAGGAAAGCATTCAGAGTGATACCACCACAAGTCCAGATAAAACATCTCATGTGACCCAACATCTTTTCTTTTATAAATTGCACAAAGCACATGTGGTAGTTGGTGTGCACATCGATGCCTGCAGTATTTCTTGCTACGATTCAGATCATTTCTGATTGGAAATATGGAATGGATTAAATGTTACTCATAGTAGAAAGTACCTCTACGCGAGAACAAATTGCCGTTTTGCTCTTGCTATTACTTGTGGTGGTGTGTGTGATGGGGACTTTTTGAGTGGAAAACCGTAGCATGCATGCTGCCATGATTTTTCATAAGTACCATTGAAGGTGATGTTCATGTAGGTAGAGGGAACAGTTTGATTTCGTGGTACACTAGCCGGTCCTACGCTTGCAAACATGCTCACTACTCACTGTAGTACGGTTTAGCACATTACCCCCCCACTCACCTCACTCCACATGATTCTTCCTAAGTGACATTTCACCACCATCCATTGCGCATGACTGTCACGCGTGCTTCTATTTTCTATTCCCTCATTCTCTCCATCACCTCTCTGAGTTAGCTACTGGTGTAAGTGAAAAGGGAAGTGGCCGTGCTATTTCTACTCATGCCACTACTACAGGTGTTTGAAACAGCAGCAGCGATAGCACGGCCATGGCTCTCACGATCCACTGAAACACCACCACCAATAGCATCTCTATGGCTTCCTTAGTTGCCTTCTGTTGGAGCAGTAGCAGTAGTAGCTGCTGGTATACAACAGCAGTAGCAGCAAATTCACAGCAACTTAAACCGCATGGTAAAGCACCGTTGAAGCAAAAGAACCAATGTAGCTCCATGGATTTTTTAGCCACTTTTAGCAACTTTGAAGGGTGCAACAGCACCCTCAAAAGATGCCGATGCTGCACACCAATAGGAGAAGCATGGCAATGGAACTCTAAGCCGTACCCACCACCAACACTGAAGCAACAGCAACGAGAACAGCTTTGTGGCATTTTTTGCTAGGTTATAAGCCACTGCTGATGTAGGAGGAGCTAAGAGGCAATAGCAAGAGCAATTGTAGTAACCACTTAGTGGCACCAAAACATTCTTCGATGCACATGGCACGGATCCTGAAGCAGCAACAACAGTTCTTTTTTTTCTCAACTTTTTTTCCGAGCCTCCGTAAGAAAGAGTTAATTATGAATCTTTGATACATTGTCAATTCAGTGTACTAGATTATTGTTTGATGGTGTTTCTTGGAAGTTGAGTGAATTTTTGTCCTCAAAAGTACAATCATGACCAATCACATCAATAATTTACACAGTCGTAACAGTTCACCAAAGGAAGTTCGTAAGAAACGTCAAAGAAATTTAATGGAAGGTTGGGTACGCCAATACTGCAACATGGCATCGCAAATTGGTACATGTTTCAATTGTGAAAGGTTCATAGAACAATCTTCTACCAATACATTTTTTGTTTTGAATGTTGTAATTCATTTGAAATGAAAAATGAAATATAAATTTAAATAAGATAATACTAATGTATCTTTAAATTTTTATGAAAAAAAAAACTCAATCTTTGTAATCTGTGCATTACAAAAGAGAAAGTATACGAAGATTCTATGAATCATTGAAAAGGTGTGGTAGGTATTCCGTACAACCCCTATCTAGAAGTCTGCAAATGTTTGCAAGTTTTTTAGAGTCAAATAACTTGTATGATGGAATAGTTGTACAAATTATTTTTAAAGACGAAGCTCTTGGAAGATTGGTAAAATATTGACCAAACACGAGATAATTTCTGCTGAAAGTCAGAAATGTATTTTTCTCCATGTTAGACTAGACACACAAATGCATCAAATGTAAGGACGCATGATACTTGATAACCAACCGGAATGTCAAGTTATTGAGGATTTTTGGACAATCTGAAATTCAGTCAATTTTTGGAAGGAATCACTTGCAACTAATGATGTCGCCAAGATTCTCCCTGAGGATGTGAGATATTGACACAATACCCATTTTGGACAACATTCGGATAGAATATTGTATTTGCAGATTTTTCCTCACTTGAAGTAGACTGTTCAATGATTGATTCGAATGAATTTTCAAGCCCATTGATTGACATGTTTCAAACGACACAAAATTTTGTAGACAAATTTGCGAATGATGAAAACCAAAAAAAAAAAACGTATGGATAAAATTTGATTCAAACTACCATAAGATTTGTCTTTCTCTGAATTATACATGTATCCACTACATTTTTTTCTTTGGGGGGGAGGGGGAGGATGTACTTCCCTTGGATCCAATGCATCAGGAATTGGGTCCAACAGAATCACAAACACCCAGGTAAATACAAAAGTCTGAAGGGTGCATGTATGTGACACAATTAGGGGGGTTCCATCGGAAGTGCAAGAAACAAATTTGTGGAGAGAAAAGTCAGGGAAACACAATGTGATCCTAAGTGTGCACTTGAAATATGTACTTTCTTGACTAGATATACAATAGAATACAACACCCATATACTCTCTGGGGTGGGGGGTGTGGGGTATTCTCGCTCGCATGGTGATAAGGCAACGCGGTTGTTGTAACGGGTGCCGTTCACTAGTTGAACATTAGACGATAACAAACGTCATCACTGGGTTTGAAAATAGTTTATCATGTAAACTTTGAAAATGTTTTGATCATCGATGCGGTTGCATCACTGGACGAAGCAACCTCGCACGTACAACTTACTTTGTTCACCGGTGTACAACTTTCCACCTTATGTCATACTTCACAATGTTCACTGTCGCATACACTCACCCAATACATTCTCAACTTCTCGAGGGGGAGGGGGGAGGATAAAACAAGTAACTCCTCCCCTCCAAAGCGGGAAGTGTATGTGGTGAGTGAATTGGGAAGTGTACGGGAGGGGGAGGTCAATAACAATACTCGAATGTATTTTAGCGATTGAAATGTCGAAGAAACAATACAAAGTCATGGATGTTCACTTCTGTATGTAATCCATTATACACAAGATAAATTATGCAATACACTCCCCATATACAATCAGCAAGGTGGGAGGGGGAGTTGATTGTCGCCCGCATGGTGAAACTGCAACACGGTTCTCAGAACGGGTGTCGTTTTCTAGGTATTGATTTTTTCACCATGGTAAAACTTTCTATGCATCGAGTTTGACAGTTAAACTTTGACGGGGCTCAACCATTGATATTATTGCATCGATGGATAAAGGATCGTCGCAGATGTATTCCACATTGTTAACCGGTGTATAAAACTCCTGGTTTCCCCATACTTCAAGACATTCACTGTCCCATGCACTTGCCCAATACACTTTCTGTGTTGGGAGGGGCGGGGTCGGGCAAGAAGTCCATCCGGAAACAATAGACCCCTCCCCCCCAAATGACAAAAGCATATGTGGTGACTGAATTGGAAATTTTATGGTGGACATGAATGTATTCTTGGGAGAGCAATTTCGAGGAAACAATACAAACCTGGAACGTACACTTGTGTGTGTGTTTCAGGTTGCAACAGATACACGCCGTCATACACTCCCCACATACAATGGGGAAAGGCAGGGGGGATTTCGCTCACGTGGCGATACTAGACTAGCGTTGGTTGGTCCCCACATGCTTGCAGTCGGCCCCCCATAAGGCACCAATGTCATATGTTATTATTTTGTGTTTCAAATCCGCTCTAGACACAAAATGTGCCAGTAATACAAATGTTTAAACAAGGTAGAATGGTCTTTCATTTTTGTACAGTCTTCTATAGGTTTTTACTATCTGTCTCATACTCTTGTTTCATTAAAAAAAACCACTTTCATCAAGCTTTAAGTTAGGTAAAGTAATTTTTTCTGAAGCATACTTTCGTAGAAATTTCCTATCTATGCATATCTTAATACACACATGAAAGAGTGTGTAAAAAGGACATGGATAACCATACCTCCAAACGTACACCCTTCTAATTTTATACATTAATGTCACATTTGGCAAGGGAATAACAGGACAGAGAATATAAATGCTTCATTAGTTTTATGTTTTGTCCCCTGTTTTGAATCAAGTTTCAGATTTCCTCATGGGACGTAGATTGTGCCTCTTTTTTCTCAAGGTTGTTGAATGGACCGGAACATTATTCATTTTTTTCTGTGGATATGACCTTTTTCCCGACTTCACTGATGACCTTCTCGTCGGATCCTCTCAAAACCAAGGTGGATGTGGACTTCCACATGCGCATGGAGATCAGAGAGGTCATTTCACGCTGACTCGTCTTTACCACAAGTGGCTCGGCGTTTCCTCAACATGTGGCACAGATCACGGATGGCAGCATGGGGTGTAAGGGGGGGACTATATGAGACGAGTGTGTGTGGAAGTGTATCAACCGTCATCTGAGCAGAAGGCAAAAATGTTCACATGTGGTTTCAAGAAATGGAGTGTTCCTTGAGCTGATGATGGTCCTTTTTTTTATCGTGTAGCAAAGAGACCCTGTCCTAGAAGTCCCAGATTGTGTTTCGGGTCATCAAATTCATACATTAGGTTCTCCAAGGTTGAATATATTAAAGTAATGGGAAATTAAGTGACTTGTGATACTGTTGTCTCTTTTTCTAATCGGTGTCTCTGCTTTCTCTCATATATTTTAATATCAATTCAACTTGATCTGGCATTGCAATCCGTGGATTTTGTCATTTTATATTGAATCTCAAGGTTTTTTGGTCTCACCGCAGTGTGGTATCTCTGGTACTCAATGATTCAGTAAGTAGTGAGAATGGTCGGTCGTAATCTCCGTCTCGCCTCTCCGGAAAATGTACTAGTCGAGTGACAGTTGTTTGACAGTGCTTTTGTGCTTTTTTTTTTCATGCGATGCATGAAGAAAAAAAAAACAACCAAGAGCACTGTTAGATCCAGAACCTTCTGAAAATCAACATTGTTCATTGATGTGTGGTTGACCAATCGGACCTGTCAATGATTTCAAACTTCCTCCACCAAACATCGCATGCACTCGTATTGAGGAGGGGGAAGTTGACCGGATCCTTCACCAGGTCGACACAGGTAGTGTACAGAGCAAGTATATTGGCCATTGCACAACATCCTAGACCATCAACTACAAAGATGTTCACCATTGTTGCGGCCATTCCAAACACACGATGAATTTTTATAAAAGTGTGTTATTGCAACAACGATTCGATCGGGACGTGTTCATCTCTTTGATGGGGGGAGGGGGGTCAGGGGACTCAACGACCCGATTTCCCACTACCTGAACACAAAGAGTGCATAGAGCAAGTGTATTGTTAAGTGTCCAACAAATGACAGGACATTGAAAATTGACCATGCACTTTTTTCAATACTGTTCAGAATCATCAAAGCAGATCCGTTGGCAGTGGCGGGCACATAATTGTACCGGAGGACTTTGAGAAGCGTGGTGAAATTTTCTTGTTAGACAAACTCAAAACTATGTTTGGCACATTCGTTGAACACTAACGCATGTCTATAGGATCTGTACAACATGTTTAATATGGTTCCAAAATTCGAACAACCAACAACCAAAGGAGCCTGTCAAGGCCCATTTTGCTGCGCAAAACATCAAGCAAGCACCAAGCGCGACATAAGAGAGTTGGACCAGAGTTGACAATGGTTAGACAGCTTTCTTTTGCAACAGTTTTTTCTGGCAGCCTTTGGCTTCAATGCCATGCTAGAAGTTTGAGACACAAGCTCAGATCAACTTGTGTGTTCACCAATCGGAAGCTTGGAAGAGGTCAAGAAAAAACATTGACCACGCGTATTGAGCTTTTGCCTCTACTCACAAATCAACAGGTGACAGGTGGTCAACCGCTCCATCACATATCATGCATGTGTGACGGATCAAGGCAGACCGACTATCGTCACTGAAGACGTCTCTGTCTATTGCCAACATTAGAAAACCGTACCAGCATTTACCCATGCTTTGATTAAAAAAAGAGGTAGCTCAAACCAATAACTAAAAGAACGTTTAGACACCATATATGCCACTTTCTCTAATGTTATGAAGCAAATTCCAAAGATGCAAAGTATTCACTCAAATTCATTCAATAATTGCCATGAATTTTCTAAGATGAAAGAATCATTTTCTTAAGAAGATGCATTACATGTAACATAAGAAGGACGTGTTTCAAAGAAGCTTCATAACCAAATGTACAAAAAAAACTTCATTGCACACCACCGTAGTGTTTTTTAAATTCGTCCCTTTTTTGGAAGCCTTTTTGGTGATTGCTGTATTCTCCCAAAATCGGGTCTATTTTAGCTTTTTGTGTGGTCGCCTATTAGCACTTGCCCATATTCTTGGAATTCTTAAATTTGCCCACTCTTCAACTCCCTACACATCATTATCAAAGTAAACCTCACAGGAGACAATAAAACTTCGAAGTTTGAATGCTTGAGATTTTATCATGCCAGGCCGTTGGATCAAAGCCCTCATCTGGCCATCTTCGCGCATCGCGTTTGCTCTCACTTGTGCCTCCGTAGCAAGAGCAAACATGGGCTACCAAGTTCATGGACTTGAAACACTAATAGGCGAACAACATGGCCAAACCCAGGAATTTTAGTAGTGATTCTCCCGTTCTCAGATTAGTTTATTAAAGAAATCATGGACAAATGAAAATAGTTATTTGGGATGAATATGGATGACAGCACGGTATACCAAAAGAAAGTTCTTGGCATATTCAATTGGTTAATGAGGAATCAACCTTGTTCTTGTCTTCATATGGTGAAGTGTGTTGTACACATGTTGGTGAGAGTATGTTTATGAGATAATAGGTACTAAATGGCCTCCACTATGATAGTAGGGGTAGAATTAGTCACCACTGTATATTGTTGGAGTACAGTGATAGCTGCGCTGGATTTATGCTTCAGCCTGGCGCAGTCGGATTCTGACTTGGAGCCTTCTACATCAAGTTGCGAATTTGTTCTGTGGCTTACCAAGAAAATTCCCAGGATGAATTCTCCACTGTATAGGCCAACAAATATCTGGTTTCTAGTCCAAATGGTTGTGTTCATAACCCGGACATGTACAGTTGGTACACCATCGTGGAGGAAAAACCTTGGCTACCTAGCCGAGGTTGATGTCCAACATTGGACAACTTGGAAACTGCCTCGTGTGGGACAAGCAGCCCTATGATACTACTATCCAACATTGTACAGGCAGCAGCGAGGTCGCCTAACACATGCACAACCTCGTACAATAATGACTGCATCATTAGTGAGGCCTTCAACATTAGAAGGCACTTTACTACATCGACATCTGTGACCGCCGAGACCACTACCTATGATGCAGCAGCGGGGACCATTAGAACCAGTACAATTGGGACCGCTAGGAACGACACCTATGGTACCAGCCAGAGCAACAGCATAAAATGAGGCCAGTAGCTACTACCATAATAACTCATCATTATGGACTACCTCAGCGATAGCTGCCATCATCACCCCTGGAAGTTAGCCTTCTGACTTGGTGCTCAGATCCAGATCCTGTTGGAGTTATCCTCCATCAACCAAGTGAGCCTGGCAGTTCTGCCAGCTTGGCTAGGAGGCGCCCTGACTTCCTGAAGGCCTGTCAACCTGCAAGACATGCCAAGAAACTTGTCACAAGGATGGGATCCTGGCAAGGCGTTGTGCCTAGGTTGGGCCAGGAACAGAGTCAGAGCACGTTGCTGTACATAAGCTACTGTGAGACTTGTACTCAACATCTCCGTACTTGCACTTGTATTTTCATAATACAATCAAAATTTCTCAAAAACAAAACAGAAGGTTTATTCCTTCAACTTTGTACTTTTTTTTAACAATTTGTGCAAGACTTGCTGAGCACGTCAAGGTCCTGGCACGATAGCAAGGCGTACTCAGCCTTTGCTGTGGTCGTGCGAAAATCTAACATGATGTCAGAGCCGGTTTGTGCTTTCATCTAGCGCAGCAGCAGCAGCCGTATAGTGTAGGTTGGTGGGGACGCTCTCCACCACTACTGTGTAGGGGAGTGGCAGCAACAAGGTTGACGCATCCGCCTGGCATTTCAACGTGCACATTGTACAAGCACAAAGGTTCTCATGAGTAATATGGAGCCTGAGAACCCAAGGGAGGTTTCTCCTCAGCATGACAATGAGCCTGTCTTGCATAGTTTGCGCATGGATTAGGAGCAGGGGTGCCATGTTGTAGATCACGCACAACACCAAGCAGCAAAGGCACAACGCTTGGCAAAAGAGGCACAGCGGATGGCACAACAAGAAGCATCGGTGTATCAAGCTGTGGAGCACGCGAGAGAGGCATTGAGGCAGCAGATTGGAGCCCAAGAGCTCCTTTGATAGCAAGAGCAACTCACTCATGCTGCTCAAGTGTCACACACGCAGCAGCTGTAACAGTCACATGTTGCTTTAGTAGCACAAAAATTCTTAAATTCAACAATAGTAACAGATGCCACTCGTTCAGCCGAATCCAGCCATAACCATGCAGCAGATCCCATTGCAAGCCCAAACAACGGTAGGAGAAAGAACGCGGTTTCTATGCCTAGAGAGTACAGTGCCCGCAGCTGCAGCATCCTTGCAACTGCACAAAATCAAAGTGGAAATCTTTCATGGCGAGAACTTCTCGCGCTGGGCCCAAAATTTCAAGCAAGTCCTCCACATTCACTACCTATGAGAGTTCTTCAACGGGCACTATTCACCTCCACCACTCGGATCGCCACCACAAGCAGTGTCGGACTTCGTGTACTTCACCAAAATATGCATACATGGTTTTGGACAATCAACCAAGTCCTTGCATTCAGTAAGAGATCAAGATGTTTGAGAACTCGGCTGAACCTGTCCACCATGCATGGTCCTACCCGCTACGAACCTACATGTCAAGAGAATCCACCTTCAAGTCTCACCTCTTGACCAAGCTATCACACATCAGCCTCAGCAACTTTGATAACATAGAGGAATACATCAACAAAGCTAAGTCCTTGGGTGATCAGCTCATTGTGATGGATGCTCCAATCTCGGAGCCCGTATTTGTGACCTTCCTCCTCAGTGGCCTTACATGTGATTGGGAGAACAAAGGAATGTGCTTAAGTTCAAGCATGAGGCTGAAATGATATAGGTGTACGTGTGTAAGACTCTGCTCATAGAGCAACGTGACCGGAAGCTCGCCAAGGACAAACCAAGCCTGCTTCCAAAAACACCTTTTTTTGCAGCAGTTGCCGGCCACGTCAATATAACTCAGTTGTCGTGGAAGAGCCAACCAAAAATATACTCAGAATCATCCCATTCATCAGCCTGATTTTCTCCAAACGCCAGAACTCGCAAATCCTTTGGCCAACAATCAGGGCAGTTGAATGCCACTACTGTAAGAAGATTGGCCACATGTAAAGAGACTACTGAAAGAGGATTGCAGATGAGGAGCAGGCAAGGAGGCATAAGGGTTATAAGGGGAAGAATTGAGTAGGTAAAGGGAAAGAGAAAAAGGAGAATGGAGGCAAGGAAAAAGAATCTCAGCAAAAGACTGGGAAGAAAGGAAAAGGAGGCAACGAGGAGTTTGATTACTCAGCATCCATGTTCCAGCTCTCGGATGTAGAAAGCAGTGGCCTTGTTCTCTCACCATATGTGTGGTACCTCGATAGTGGATGCATTTCACACATCACCTTTGACAAGAATTTTCTCCAGGATCTCCAACCACACTAATGGTTTCGTCACCGTCACCAAAAACCGACAATGGCTAGTGTTGGGAAAAGGCATAGTGATAGTTATAGGGTACAACGGAGCTCAGGTGAAGTTCGAAGATGTTCTCTACACCCCTGAGATCACCGTCAACCTTCTGTCACTAGGACAGCTGATGAAGAGGGGACTCACATTGTGAGAAGGGGTTACAGCATCACCCTTAGGAACCATAAAGGAGATATTTTTGTTGAAGGACGTCTCCGTCCACATGGCATGATTGAGATTGATTTCAGCCCACATTCTGCAACAGCTCAAGATAATCCCTTCACAAATGCAAGTCTACACTTGTCTACAGGTAAAGATATGTTCATGTGGCACAAGAGACAACCACATCGTTAATCGACTGGTTGAGACCATGAAGAATTAGCAGCAGGTTGACGAACACGACATTAGAGATTGTGACAGCAAAGGCACAGCAGATCCTTGCAAAGACTTTGTAAAGGCAAAGATACCACGACAAGTCTTTCCTCCCACCAACAAGTGTGACATCTATGACAAGCTGAAATTGGTCCACACAGATATTTGTGGACCACTACCAACTGCCACAATGAACTCATATCATCAATTCTTCCTCCTCTTTATCGACGATGCAACAAACTTCACATGGTATTATACCCTCAAGACAAGAGATGAGACACCAACATACTTTTTTGAGTGGCTGGCCATTGCAAAGAGGCAGAGCAACAAGAAGCTGCAAGTCCTACACTCTGAAAATGCTGGAGGGTTCACCAGTTCTGACTTCATGTCTCGCCTCAAAGACATGGGCATCGTGTAGTAGTTTTTGGTGCCCTACACACCATAGAAGAATGGCATTGCAGAACGTACAAATCACACCATACAAGAGACGCTCAAGTCAATGCTCCTTGGCATCCAGCTAAACAACAGCTAGTGGCCCTACGCACTCAAGCAGGCCGTTTGGGTGTCCAATCGCGTACAACACACGGCGCTACCGGACATGACACCATTTCAGGCTTGGCATGGAGACAGGCCAGACATGAAAACGCTATGAATATTTGGCTGCATGATACTTGTACTCGTGCCAAAAGAGCAAAGGAGGAAGCGGATGGAAAATGCATTGTGGGGGCTATTCATTGACCAAGCATCCAACATGAAAGGTTAGGAGTTCTTTGAGATGGACTCATAGCGTACTATCATCAGTCGTGATGCAACCATTTTCAAGACTCTCATGTGTGCATCTTGGGAGGACAAGCATGAAAAAAGATCCTGATCTTCTACAAAATTCATACGACTCTTGCGTGGAATCACTGCTCAAAATAGATTTAGTAGCAGACTCAGCTCCACTCACCTTTGCGGATCTGGATGAGGTGCATAAGGAGAAGATGCGCGTGCGTTTGCCCCTCGACGCTCACCACATCAAACTACTCACCTTGGAAGACAAGCCTGCTGATGTACGACATGATGAAGTCCAGGTGGAACCGGTACAGAATAGTCCACATGCAACGAGGGAGGTACAACCGCCAGTTGTTGTGAGCGAGTGACGTTTCACACGCCTCCTGCAATAACAAATGGAACAACAAAAAGGGGATGATGAGACAGAGAAGAACCTTGCAATCATGGCATGCTTAGTCTATAAAAAGGATGAGGTTGTCCTCACATAATTTGTTATGACACACCTTGCAGCACTTCTTCCACACCAAGTGAAGGATCTCCTACTAGATCCCACCAGTTCTAGAGTGGAAAGCAATATTGGACGTGGAGTACAACAATCTGATGGAACAAGGAACATGGGAACTCAGCGAGCCACCACCACACTCACGACCTGTTGAGGTAAAACAGGTGTTTCGGATCAAGACAAAGGTTGGCGGTAGCATCGACAAGTTCAAAGCCCATCTAGTGGAAAAATTCTTTACGTGGGTGGAAGGCAAGGAATTCTTTGAAACCTACACACCTGTAAGCCGCTACACAATGGCACGCATCATGCTTGCCATGGTAGCAATTCAGGACTACACAGTGTATCAAATTGATGTCAAGAACACCTTCTTGTATGGAGGGATGGACACTATCGTGTTCGTGAAACAACCGGAAGGTTATGATAACAGAAGTGGAGGAGTCTACAAGCTGGTAAAGAGCCTCTACGGCCTCAAGCAGAGCCCACTCCTCATGTACAAGAAGCTGCAAGCACTGCTGGAAAACATCAACTTCAAGCCATCAGCCTACGACGACTGTCTCTTTCATCACAGACCAGCTCTTGACGTTTGTCTTGACTGCTACGCACTCGTGTACATGGATGACATCCTCATCATCGCACCATCTGCTGAGTTCATTCAATCACTAGCTACAACAATGGCCAAGGAGGTGAACATCACCCTCATGCCATCCTTCGAGTACTACCTTGCATGAATATTAAGCACAACCACGACTTGCGCGTTTTGGAACTCAGCCAAGAGGCCTACTACACCAAAGTCTCTGAACGCTTTGACGTGCCCGAGAGGCATGTACCTACACCTTTGACCCAGCAGCAGCTGATCCATCGTGGAGAAAGGGGGAGGAGTGAAACAAAGTATCGCAACAGAGTTGGATCCCTCATGCACGCTGCAAGCTGCACACGTCCTGACCTATAGTATGTTATGGGGAACCTTGCACGTGGGAATTATACTTTCTCAGCTCAGGCATGCAAAGAGCTCGACTGTGCCCTCATGTACATGAGAGCAACAAAGGACACATCATTATGATTCGGCAGTTCCCAAGGACTTGGAGCTGAAGTTTACGTTGACGTGGATTTTGGAGGCACAGAGGAGGATCAAAGCAGCACCACAAGCTTCGTGTGCCTCCTATCTGTTGCATCTATCTCATGGTCTAGCCGAATATTATCACGCTCAACTCTGCCAAAGCTGATTATGTTGTAGCTACATCTACCGCACAGGAGGTGACCTACTTGCGGAACCTTTTGACGACATCGGATTTTGGCATGAGAGTCACACTGAAATCTACACCGACAAAAATTCTGCAATTGATCTTGTCCATTTTACAATGTTACAAGGACAAACAAAACACATCGACATACGCGGACATTGGATCCGGTCAAAGGCCCTTGACGACACAGTACACCTTGTACACGTGCCTGGTTCGGAGCAAGCACCAGACTTTCTGACAAAGAGCGTTCCAAAAGACATCTTCAACAAATGTACCATGTATTGTGGACTCACCTAAAGCGCACTCTCGCAGTATCGACAAAAGAGGAACGACTTCATCGGCACCCGAAAGTAAAAAATGTGCACCCACACCATGTTTCTCGACATGTAGGAGACCTGCCCTCATGCTTCATGATGCATGAAGCGCACTCAGCCGCAAGTGGAGCAGTTGGGGGAGTGCAACAGTGAAAAAGGACAACGTCATTCAAGTTCCTATGGACAACATCACTCTGCGCCTTGGCCACCTTGGATCAACATTGCCTCACAAGCAGGCCACTGATGCAGTTTGCAACATGGGAGCAAGCAGCATGCAGTGGATTCTGCAAGGAATGTACGAAGAAAATTTGTACAAAAACTCACGTGTGTGGTGCACCAGTGACATCGTCCTCAAACCCGGCAACAGCGGAGGCCCACTGCCATTTTTCCTCAAAGAGGAAACTGCCTGCTACAGGAAAAAGTCAGCAGCAATATCAGATTCAGCAGCAGCAAGCAAAAGGATCTAGAAAATATTCGGTGGCAGCTTTTTTGCAAGTGGTTCTACCGGATAAAAAACTACAAAATCAGGTTGACTGCGCCGTTGGCGCGGGTTGAAACATCGTCCAAAGCAGAAACTTCAGCAAAACGTGGCTGCTCGCTTGCACAAGCATTCTACAAAGCGGACGTCAAATGGTGGCGTTGGAACGTGACGTCGGGCTCGCGGCTCACAGTTGCTTGCTCTCGTGAGCAACTGTTCGCTCGCGGGAGCGAGCGCACTGAGCACCGCGGAACCTGCGGCGTTCCAATGCGGAAGCCACGAGGCCGCTTACCCTCGACCTGTAGTGAAAAGGATAAGAAGCTGCAGACATCCAAAAGCAGTGCAGTCAATTTTTTTGGTGAACAACGCATTCGGGCGGATTGCTGACGTAGCAGTATGCGCACTCACCGCGACGGCGAAACCCAGTTTGGAGTCGACCTGTACGCCGTTTTATGGTGTAAAAGGCGAGCGACTGTTCCGAAAAATATGTTTTAAAACATGTGACGGCCAGCAATAGCGCATGGCAAACTCCGCCGGCAAATCTCGTAAGCGCCTAACTCCGACCTGATGTCAGAGACCTACCTGGTACGCCGGCTAAACGACGAGTTGTTTAAGAGCAGTGTGTGTGGTAAAATAAACTTTTGTTGTAGATGTTTGAGTCAGACTTATTCCTGCTGAACCCAACTAGTTACGAAGAACAGAACAAGACCTGTGTTCAGACCGTCATGAATGTGTGAAGGCTAGAGCGTCAGTATATCACCAACAAGCAATGCAAACTTTTTTCAAATAAACTACGGCCAGAACTGCCTGGGCGGAAAGACAAAGATTCAGCTGTCCAGGTCGGCTTACTTCTACGACCACCGCTATCAAGGTTGAGCATCGGATAGGCTAGGAATCAGGTAGGTCCAAAACTTCATCATCTGTCTAGATCCGACACCTCCCATTAGGACAGAGCAAAAACCAGGATTGTATGGTCAATTTATCCAACCAGAAAATATTCTTACACTGCTAAAGTGTCAACTGCCGGTACAAATCGACGCAACGACCCTACTTGCACTGTTCAGGAATTTCACGCGAAGTGTCAAGTACGAGAGGGGAGATACGTGACTCCAAACAGGTAAAACAAATCTCTCTCTCTCTCTCTCTCTCTCTCCCTCTCTCTCTCTCTCTCTCTCTCTCTCTCTCTCTA
>SZWC01002536.1:193005-204601 GCA_023375785.1 Penium margaritaceum | reverse complement strand
TTCCAGTTGGGATCCCATTGTGGCGGAGTCAAAGGAGACAAAAATGTTTGTGTACATCCTTATAGCTGGTTACATAGACAAAGAGAGAGAGAGACGTCGGATGCTTGTAATCGACGGCTTATCAGTAATTAATGTATATGTGCACAATTATGTTTTTTCCTGTCTACCAGATACACTCCCAGCTACACTCCCGCAATACACTCTTCCACTTCGGGAGGGGGGGGGGAGTCCTTGTATCCAGATCCCCCCCCCTCCCCCCACAAGTAAAAGTGTTTTGGGTTGGTGTATTGGAGAGTGTAGCTAGGGAAGCCTTCTTTTCTTAACTAGTGTATTTGGAAGGAGGTACGGACCTGCCATTACACAAGTAAAAAAAAACCTCTTCCCCCGAATACACTCCCCAATGCACTTCCCCAATACACTAGGGGGTTTGCGGGGAGGGGGGGGAGGTCCAGTTGGGATCCCATTGTGACAGAGTTGAAGTATACTAAAATGTTTGTGTACAGCCTTATAGCTGGTTACGTAGACAAAGAGAGAGACGTTGGATGCTTGAAATCGACGGTTTACAAGTACTTAAAGTATATGTACACAAGTATGTTTTTTTTTGTCTACCGGATACACTCCCAGCTACACTCCCGCAATACACTCGTCCACTTTGGGAGGGGGGGTCCTTGTATCCAGATCCCTCCCCCCTCTCCTCTCCCCCTCCCGCAGTTAAAATTGCATTGGGGTGGTGTATTCAAGAGTGAAGCCGGAGGAGCCTTCTTTTTTTAACTAGTGTATTTGGAGGGAGGTACGGACCTGCCATTATACCAGTCTGAAAAAACCTCGTCCTCCCAATACACTCCCCAATACACATCCCCAATATACTTGGGGGTTTTCCGAGGGGAGGGGGGGGGTCCACTTGGGATCCCACTGTGGTGGAGTCGGAGTACACTATACTGTTTGTGTACAACCTTACAGCTGGTTACATAGACAAAGAGAGAGAAATCGGATGCTTGAAATTGACGGTTTTCTGAGTACTTATTTTAGATGTACACAAGTATTTTTCTTTTTTGTCTACTAGATACACACCAGCAATACACTCATTGACTTCGGGCGGGGGAGGTCCTTGTATCCAGATCCACCCCCAGAAGTTAAAAAGTGTCTTGGGGTGGTGTATACGAGAGTGTAGCTGGGGAAGCCTTTTTTTTGCAACTGTTTTTTTCAGAGGGAGGTACGGACCTGCCCTTACACCAGTTCGATAAAACCTCTTCTCCCCAATAAACTCCCCAATACAGTTCTCCAATACACTATGGGGTTTGCAGGGGGGGAAGGGGGGTCCAGTTGGGATCCCATTTTGGTGGAGTAGAAGTACACAACTCTTTGTGTACATCCTTATAGCTGGTTACGTAGACAAAGTGAGAGACGTGGGATGCTTGAAACCAATGGTTTACATGTAATGTAGATGTACACAAGTCTGGTTTTGTTCTATGTACCTGCTACACTCTCTTATACACCACACCAAGAGAGTGTAGCTGAGGGAGCCTTCTTTTTAAAACTAGTCTATTCGGAGGGAGGTGCAGACCTGCCATTACACAAGTCCGAAAAAACCTTGTTCTCCCCATACAATCCCCAATACACTTCCCCAATACACTACGGGGTTTGCGGGAGAGTGGGGGAGGGGGGAGGGGAGGAGGGGAGGGGGAGGGAGAGGGGGGCATCTTCGAGCAAATTGCGACCCTAACCCTATCTGGAATTCACCATAAGTATTCATATGGACTTCAATCAAAGGAAACAAAGTGTTTTGGAACACACACTTTATGTAAGAGAATATGAAAGACGAAATAGCCGATGCAAAATTCAACGGACATATGTAGGCTTCCTACGACAATTCACAATGCATGAAATTTCCTTTTGAAGCACACAAATTCAGTTCAGAAACGTGGTATGAATATTTTGACTTCCACCAAAGACCTAGTGTTAAAAGAAGTGAACATCTCAATGTGAGCTTCTGGTAACTATACTTATACAGGTTGCACTATACAAAGGTATCATAGTGTATTAAACGGGGATGATTAATCATAACTCGCATCATCGGCAAGGCCTCTAACATTAGATGTCGCTTTACTACATCAGCATCTGGGATTGCCAGGACCTACAATCTGGGACTACCTATGATGCAACAGTGGGGAGCATTAGGACCAATACAATTGGGACAATTGGGAAAATTGGGAAAATAGGGACCGTTGGGACTGCCACCTATGGTACAAGCCACAACAGCAGCATGATTAGAGGCGAGTAGCTGCCAACAATAATTCAACATTCTAGGCTACCTCAGCGACAGCTACCATCACCACCGCTGCAAGTCAGCCTTCTGACCTGGTGCTCACATCGAGATCCTGCTGGAGTTCCCCGTCAACCCAGTGAGCCTGGCAGTTCTGCCAGCTTGGTTGGGAGGCACCTTGACTTCCTAAAGGCCCGTCAACCTGCAAGACACGCCAAGACACTTGTCACAAGAATGGGAGCCTAGCAATGCGTTGTGCCCAGCTTGGGCCTGGAACAGAGTCAAAGTACGTTGCTGCACATAAGCTACTATAAGACTTGTACTTAGCATCTGCTTTGTACTTTTTTTTACAACTTGTTGAAGTCTTGCTGAGCATATCAAGGTCCTCGCATGATAGCAAGGCCTACTCACCCTTCGCTGTGGTCGTGCGAAAATCTAACGTACATGAGGTGCAACAACACTAATACAACACTTTAAGGAGCACATCAATCCATCGCTTAAATGGTACTAGAACAAATGGTTCCACGACCTTCGTCACCACCCTTTTAGCCGCCGCTAAGTCAGTAGAAGCAAAAAAGTCACCGTTGCATACCAGTGATCCCTTCATCACCTTGACTCTCCAAAAGACTCGGTAAACATGTTGGAAATGATCGGCAAGGGGGGCAAAATTGTTGATAGTGGTTTGACATGCTTGATCGTTAGATGGAAATTTGGTAAATAAGTAAATCTTTGCATGTGAAGTGGCTGTGTCACTTGAAGGTGTTTGCATGGAGATCCCACAACCACTCATGCTCTTCACTGGAAGTTATCCTTGTACTCCTCACTGGGATGCCCAGGGTCGGATGGCCAACGTTGTTTTTTGTGAAAATTCTCAACTTCAGTCGGCTCTTAATTGAGAAGGTGAATCTCCGCCTCCTCATGGTAGGAGATCATGGATACTAAAGACTCTAAGTCACCTTTCGAAGACACAGTGTGTTCAAGGCAACCGTTGATGTTGGCACTGCCACGGTTGCTACTGCTAGAGTTGATGGAATTTTGTACTTTATTATGTTTCTATTTCCAGTTCTACCGCTGCTTCTCTTGTTTGTGATACTTCTCCTTGACCTATTGCTTCTAGATCCTGCACGAAATTAGTCCTGATGTTCTTTCTTCATCAGCTCCTATTGCTAATACCAACACAAAATGAAAAGAAAAAAAAACAGATCCTTGGTATGTACCTAAGAGTACTATTGGCTAGAATTGCTTCTTTTATTATTGTTGGTGTTACTTATGTATAGTTCTGATCATGCTCTGGCTACTACCACAAACGCCATAGCTGTGCCGAAATGATGGTCTTCTGAAATCTAGACGAGTTTCGTTGTTGATCTTGCATCCGTTACGTCATATTGGCTTTGCAGCCTTCACTTAAGATGTTACTTTTGTAATGATTAATGTTGATGTCACTTGATGCTTCCCGTTAGCGTTCTATTTGTGCGGGTTGCACATGGCTCTTCTTTAATCTGTTTGAAGAATTTTTGCTCCAAGACATCTTGAAAAGGGCAAAATAGCCTGCATATCTACATTCCCGAAGGGCGGGTCCTCCCATATCTCGAGCGAAAAATTATGGGGTACACTTGCCGTATACCCACTGACTTCGCAACAAAAGAACGTCGCACCCAGTTTTCGCATATAAAGCATATGAGGGCCACTTTTGCATAATCATGCGTATAACTTCCACAATATGTACATAAGACTTCCGATGGCCACTATTGAAAATAAATACTTCGGATGTCCACCGAGCTAAAAATCGTATGGGGAAAAATATTATTCTCCGCATACCCACTTCCACACTCCACCGACATACGCCCGACGACATGAAAAGAAAACCTTAGTCATTGACGCAAACACATATTAGGTCCCGTATGCTAATACGTTTATTATTTAAAAAAATATATATATCGAGAGTTGAAAATGACTTACATGCTCATGATAATTCTTTGTATATTTTAAGTGTTTCTTTACGTTCGCGGGTCTCTCTTTCACACTCTACCCACATCTCTCTCTCTCTCTCTGTCTTTGTGTTTTACGACTTTCGCTCTGCTGAATAGTCCTTGAACTAGAAGAAAAAAAAAAGTATCGGCACCGGTATCGTTATCGAGCTGGACGGCTGCTCGATACCGACTCCGATACCCGCGATACCAGCACGAGGGCTCGATACGGCGCCGATGGGACTCCAATGGGCTGGCTGGCGGTAGATAGCCACCCAGTCGACTCCCTGTTTGACTATCGGGTTGTCGACCGGACGAGGTCCGATCGACAGCTCGTCAATTTTTTTTTGCGCTCTTCTCATGTCGACGACGTCGACATGAGAAGTACGCCAAAAGCAAATTGACGTTGACGTCGAATCGGCGTCCATATTTGCGCTGCAAGTATAGACGTCGAGTCGACGTCGAAAAACATTTTTTGTGCGTGGGAGAGAGCTTACGAAAGCAACTACGTCGCTTAATTTTTTTCACATCGTAGCAAACGGAAGTGAACGGTTTAAAGCGAACAGAACTGTTTCGCTCGTTAACGTAACGAACGAGTGAAACAGTCCTCGAACTGGTCTTAAGACCAAGCGCCAAAAGGCCCATTCGAGGTGCTTTTTGGTCGTTCGCGTTGGGAACGAGCATATAACGCGACCGTGGACATCCACGGTCGCATAATTGTGATGTGCACGATACATCAGCGGCCCATGTCCGGCGACGGAAAAAAAAAGATTGTTGAGTGGATATTAATGACACCCCCACTGTTTCACGTACCAAAAACGCGACTACTTGTTGCTCGAAATAGAAATGTCAGAAATTTGGTCACGTAAAACAACAATGAACCTAGGAAAAAATAGAATATGGCATGAAACCAATGAAATTTCAAAAATCATACTTCGGATACCCACAGTCGTTGAACTAATTCACCGTAAACCGGTGTAGCGTGCATGTTTTCGCAATAGTGGGTGCGCCATGCATGATCTCCGGCGGTTCAAAAAAAAGTGGGTATTGCACGTTTTTCTTTGTAAAGTGGTTACCGTGTCTTTAATTTGCGAGAACTGGCCAGCAGAAAATTCGGAGGCCCACACAGTGGGTATAGCGGAATTAGGCCGAAAATTATGTCCCCCATATCCACCTATTCAAAAATAAAAAACCCCATATCCAGTGTACTTTTCGTTAAGAGCGCCATGTCCCTAACGGAGGTTGTAACTACACAATATGGGTATGGCATTCTTATTTAAAAGTAGTGGACATGGGGTCATTATTTTTTGGGTAAAACGTCGGAATCGGTTATCCGGAAATTACGACTGTCCGTTGTTGGAGAACGGTCGGCCACGGAATATCGCTCCTTTTTTTAAGGAAAATGACATCGTCCAATAGTGTCGTCGTCAATGTGTAATATGACAACGACCCCACCAAACAACCAGTGTATCACGGGGGGATAACATTTCTGCATAAGGAAGTCGTCGGACTCCCTCTACTTGTTACCGATAATCACTAAGGACCGAACGTCTTATGACAAAAAAAAACATCCTTCACATCGGCACTTACAACGGAAAGCAACTACACCTGCTGTTGCCTCGCTGGTCGTCGCTCCAGCCTGTCAACCTTGTCCGAGATGTTCCGTCCACTGTTCATAATGCGTCGTTAGCACGACGTTCCATGCGCCGACTCGATGTGTCGCAATGCGACATGTCGAGTCGGCTAGCATGAGGGATACATTCAACCCCCGCGAACGCGTGTCACTATGTCTATTTTTTGTATCATGCACACATCGTGTCAACGATTGGCGGAGAGACCATCGTCTTCCGAAGTCCTGTCCAGGCTGCCCTATGGTCCCGCAATGGATCCTGCTCTCGTCCGCTGTCGACAGTAGGGTCCAATGCCCCGTCATGCCCATGAGACACCCACCACGCTGCGCTACCGTGCGCCATGGACATGGATGTCGACCCCTGTGAGCCCGGTGAGCATGGGTATCTCATGTATTTACTTCCAATTTTACATGTATTGTACCCACGTCGTCCAAGATGGCTGCCCAGTTGCAGTGGGCTACATCGCGTAGGCGTAGGTCAGGCGACGTTCTTGTGCTTTCTCAACCGCGTGGTCTGACGTGCCCCAAATCCCATCCACCCAAAACATCGTGTATGACGATCATTTTGTGCATGAGCAGCGTGCTCAGGTGCTCCTGATTTTGCCAGAACAAGCAAGAGACACACTGAGGCTGTCTCACCTGAGTCATGCCGCTGGTAAACATTAAGTCCCGATTTCTCCTGTGTTCTGAAATTTATGGTTTTTGGTCTGTCCCTTCAATCGTGCCGTGTCGTTATTTGTGGTGCAGTGTCCTCGGACAATGTGGCTTCGGGTGTGGTCCCAAAGCGCCGAAAGGCAGAGCCTAAGTTTCATGTAGGGATGTCGTTTCGAGACATGGCGGAGGCATGCGTTGTAGTGGATTACGCCATCACAAACCACATGACTATTTGGTGGATACGTAGTGAGAAGACGCGATTCACTGCACGGAGTGGGCAGTTCAAGGACAAGAATTGCCCGTGGCTTCTCCGTGCTCATGTGGCCCCAAACGGCGCCGGCGTTGTAGTCTCCGAGTTTGTCGACGGTCACAAGTGTGTCCAGAGAGTTGGTTGCGGAGATCCGGTGAAGAGTGTGAAGTGGGTGGCGTGGCGGATTGAGTCAACACAAAAGTGGAACCCGGCAGCTGACATCAAGACGTTGTCAGCTGTGGTGCACAAAGCAACTGGCAAAGCGGTGGACAACAACACGATGTACCGGGCGAAGACAAAGGCGCACGAAAATCTCATCGGCCCCAAAGCCTTATCGTGGAGCCTATTCCCAGTGTACTATGACGTGGTACGACATTTTGACTTGTTTCTTGACGGCTCTTCTGCATTCCATGACATGGATGTCGACGTGGTTGTAACAATGTGTTCCTTATACTCTGCAGCTGAATCATGTGGACCAGAACACGCATGCCCTTGCGGAGGCAACCAAGGATGGCGTTTTCATCCGGGCGTTCGTCGCACCTGGTGCCACTATCCTTGGATTCCAGCACGCTTGCCGGATTCTAATGATGGACAGGACGCATCTGAAGAACTGGCACAAACAGGTGTTCCTCATCAGCCAATTTTTTTACGCAAACAGTAACGCTGTGCCTATGACGTGGGCCATGGCTCAGGGCGAGAATGACAAGAACTGGAAATGGTTTTTTGAGCAACTTGCCATTGCGTATCCCACGACGGCAGAAAGGGGTACGGTCGTAATTTCTGACCAAGACAAAGGTTTGTTGAACGGTGCAGAGAAGGAGCTGCCAGGGGCACATCACACCTATTACTGCTTCCATTTGCGGCAGAACATAAAGCAAAGTTTGGGAAGCAAGTTGGATACTGGTTTTGGCGGTTGGCACATGCGCTCACACTAGTAGAATGGAGGAGGTGCGAAGAACAATTACATGTCGTCAACTCCCGCACTGCAGTGTACCTCCTCAGAGTAGACGAGGTGGGTGACATTCCTAAGAAACAGTGGGCTAGGCTGTACTTTCCTGTCGGGCGTGGTGGATACACCACGTCGTACACGGCGGAGACTTTGAACGCCCACATCGTCGAGTGCAAAAAATGTTTCCCCTTCCACTGCTTTGTATCCCTACACACGTGGGTGCAGCGCCTGCTTGCAGATAGGCGCAAACTCAACAAGTCATGCGAAGGACAACTTGAGTCGACGCCGGCAAAGCGGCTGCTCAACAACAGTGTCTTAGCCCATGACTACGACGTTGTGGAGGAAGGGCCCCAGAGCTGCAGCGTGCACATTCACCATGCGGACGGTCTCGCATGGTGAACGTGCTGGACCGGACATGCACTTGCGGTGCGTGGAAGGAGTGGGGCCAACCCTGTGCGCATGCATGCGCCCTCGTCATCGGCCGTGGGGAGCAGGCGGAGGTACTGTGCGACGTTGGACTCACACGCATGGCATACAGGCGCACATACAACTTCTCGATGTCGGGCGTTAACCCAACATTGCTGAAAGTCCGGGAGGGAGTGTTATGGTAGTAGCCTGTCCCTAAACATGGAGCAGGGCGGCCGAAGAGCGCTCAGTGGGACCGCGAAGACAAGCGTCGGAAGAACTACGTATGTCCCCGCTACGCCCAAAAGGGACACACCATGAAAAAATATACGAACGAGCCCGTTGTGGCCCCTGCTGCTGAGGCAGCAGCCAATGCTCTTCAACGTCGGCTACACCAAGCAGAAGTTGCCGTGAGGGCAGAGGCCAATGCCGGTTGGTGGCCTCCAACTGAGACCCAAGTAGAAAAAGAAGTTGCAGCAGCTGCAGCAAAAATTGCAATAGCTGCCACTGGTACCCCCCGCAACATCGCACCAGTTTCACGAACTGCATGCACAGCAGCAGTCACCATTGTCCTGCTTTCGAAGACAGTCCAGGCACCAACATCTTGGGGATTGGCACAGGTTGGGGATGGGCAGGGAATTCAGGGCGTAGGAACACCAGTGAGGCAGCAAGCAGAGTCGCTGCTGCAGCCTTATCAGTCGTTGCGGCAACTGCAAGGGCAACAGGACCGACGCCTGCCGTCAATGACGACGTTGAGTACGACCCCGAGGTTGCGGGATATGACACCACTCAAGAAGAGATCTACGACCCTGAAAGGCACGTTCTAAGTGACTCGGATGAGGAGTAGGAGGACGGCGACCAATTCACTGACCCGTAGCAGTAGAGGGAGTGGGAGACAAGAAGTCTTCGTGAGCAACAAGAGGTTTGCGTCATGGACGGTTGGGAGGAGTGCGCAGAAGAGTGGGATGACAAGCCAGATGTGTTCTAAGATGTAAGTATGACATGTCGTTGCAGAAGCAGCTTCGTGAAGTTGGTATGGTTTCTTTTCTTTGAAGCTTCCCATTAATCATCCAATGTCGTCTTTTGTGTCGTGCAGGTCATGGCCAAGTGGGACCAGCTCGGAGCACACATGGTCACAACTGGACAGAACAACTGGGAAGGGCAGGATGGTTCCTTGCCTCCACCATTGGGTGTGCAAGGGATCTCACAGCGCTGAGGACTTGTGTCAACGTGGATAGTTGTTGTAGAGATAGGACAACAGTAGGGTGAGAAGCACGTGGGGTAGGGTGGGTCCGAGTGCACACAGACTTCATGGAGTTTTTTAAGTTTTGCCAAATTTTTTGTCCTCATAACCATGTTCTTCTCTCAACATGTGGTCAAACGTATCCATTGTGAAAGCAAACAGTCCACTCAATGACAGCAGGCAAATATGGTCATGCAAACTATGAATCCTCGAATCCTACGCTTACATGTTTTGCTATAAAAGACCCCCTACATCCTCTAGTTCACTCTCTTCCATTCACTATCACTTTTGACGTCTCATTTTTACGCCAGAGCCAAGTGTCATGGATTATGTGACATCCTTCCTGGCTGGAGCGGGTGTGACATACATCCTCATGACGTGGAAGGAATGGACACCAAGGCCAGTACACATTGTCAAAATGTACATGTGTCCATGTCAACATGGAACATGTCAGAAATGTCACAGTCCGTGTCACGAGGAGGAGGAAGATGTCTTTTACGACATGGACGGGTGTGAGAGAGAGGGCTTAGACTCTACATCATCCGATACAGAAGACGATGTGGACTTTGTCGACTGCTACCCTGATAGCTACTGTCTCACTGACAACCTGTGTCCTGCCTGTGAGAACATGGCCTGGATCCATTCATTGCCGCCCATGGTCCAGTGATGGTTGGTTAGTGGACGACATGGTCCATTCATGGGAGCTTGTGCATACTGAGTTCGATTTCCCACGAATATGGAACCACATTAGGAATCCCCTTTGTGGAAGTAATAGAAACAATGTTCCGTTTGAACTGGCCGTCTTGTCCTTGTCGTTGTTTGTTATTGTCACAAGTGCACTGGACATGTTGTCAATAAATGCAGGAAATGAATGATGATGTGCCCAGGAGTGCACACAAGTTGCGGCCCACAATAGAAACAATGTTCCATTTGAATTGGCAGTCTTGTCCTAGTCATTGTTTCTTATTGTCACAAGTGCACCTGATGTAGCGTGGCAGTGCCATGCTGACCGGTCGAAGGAGCCATGTGGCTCGAGCGGGGTCACCTGGGACTGTGGGCGGCGAGACGGGATGGCTTGAGGGTCAGAGACCATCAAGCACTGCGGTTTTGGCCTAGTCGGTCAAGGATGCCGTCGAATCCGTTACACCTGACATGTTGTTAATAAATACAGGAAATTAGTAATGATGTGCCCATGACTGCACACAAGTTGCGGCCCACAATAGAAACAACGTTCCAATTGAACCGGCCGTCTTGTCATAGTCATTGTTTGTTATTATGACAAGTGCACTGGACATGCTGTTAATGAACCCATGAAATAAGTAATGATATGCCCAGGAGCACATAAACCAATGAAATTAGCAAAGTTATACCCAATCGTGCATCCCGATGTGGTGTACTATGTCATTTGCTCGTGTCCTTCAGTTTTCCATGTGATTACATGGGATTTTCCTACGTATACAATTTGAATGTCAACGACTTTACAATGTATCCCTGAAGAGAATCGTGTTTTATTGCCCATGTTTATTTCAAATCCACATACATCCCTTACAAGTATGCTTCACAACGTGGACACTTTGTAATGTTTGCAATTGCCATGTTGTCCTCAACGGTTTATGGGAATAATGATTATTCGATAGTGAATGACATCATGGGCAAAATTCGAACAGTTTCAGAACCTTGCAAGAGGCGTGATCACTTCGTCCACTAACTGGTCCGTGCTCTTCTGGGATCCCCAGGTGTTCAAACATTCCTTAGGCCGGGGTGAAGGCATAGGGTGCCTAGTCACCCAACACATTACTTCCGGCGTTGGCCCTTTGCCCTCTTTGAAAATCCGTTGGTAGGGTGCACATTTCTGGTCCCACTCCTGCTTGATGAGCTTCCACTGTCGAAGTGCTTCGCAAGGTTCGGGCCACGGAATGTTCACGTACCACCCTACGTGTTTCGGCATCCTCGTAGGGGTTGGGCTCCGTCCCCAAGACATTGAAGCGGTGTGCATGCACTGTATGCGTTAATGAAAGTGAACGACATCAATCCTTACATAATTTTCGCGAATGTTGGGTCGCAATTAATGGTGTCACGTCATACTGTTTTGTGAACTTTCGCACTCGTAAGCATTATAGTCGTTGACTATGGACGTCACCGTCATTGCGAATTTTTGCGACATAGACAAGAGGGTTCGATTCGAAATTCTCCAAAGTACACATCCATGTGCAGTACACCCCCCCCCCCCCCCCC
>SZWC01002536.1:159929-176082 GCA_023375785.1 Penium margaritaceum | reverse complement strand
GGGGGGGGGGGGGGGGGGGGGGGTCTTCTGCGTTGCGTTTGCAAGGCAGATGGATGCAGGCAGAGCACTAGGTTACGCATGTCACCCAAAGGGTGATTGTGAAGGGAACCGGACGGAGACAAGTGGGTTGTGATCGTAGAGAGGTCTGTTGTTTACCAGGAAAGCGAGCAGGTTGGGTTCTCCTGCTGAGGATGTCAAAGGGTAAAGCTGAGGGTTATCTGTGCTCAGTAGCGCGGAGTACAGATGAGCTCCAGCAGCACCACAAAGTTTTTCTGCCCTCCTTGCATGAACCCGTGGAAGGTGTGCACTGCATCATCTACATTCTGATCGGATTTTTGTGCGTCTTGTCTTGCATGCAGGCCACAGACAGAGTTTGAGCACTGGCTGGCTGTCGCGTCGTGGCTCAACGCGTACCTCAAAGGCGTTTAGTGGACCACTCCCGACACCGCATGCAGTAGACACAGCACTCTTCACAGTGCAGCACACAGACACGTCTCTCCCATTCATGCAACCTAGGTACCATAGTCTTGCACCTTCACTGGTGTAGCACCAGATGCTTTAGCATGTCCTTGAACCCTGGTTTGGTGAGTCAAAGGCCACGAATGAGATGCCCGCCAAGGTAATATGCTCAGGTCTCTGAGAGTTTCTGTACGTGACAGCTTTGTGTGTGGCCAGGGCACTCATGGTTCCCAGAGATCAAGTTCTCCAGCGACCAGAGAGACAACCTGCATGAGGCATAGTGCCTGGCTGTTTATTGGCGGAGGGACACTACGTAATGAAACTCTGTGTTCAAGGGATCGGGCTGTTTTTAGCCAGAGGAGGGAAGGCTTTCCAACTCTTTCCACTTTCACTCTGGTCAGGGATTGTGACTTCCTTGCAGTGTCTGATGGTCTCCAATTCTCCCAGGGTGCAGGTGCCGCCAAGCTAATTCTTAGGGGAACGAGTGCACTACTCGTTCATTGAGCATCAGTAGCTTTGTTCATTGAACAAAGAAGAGAGTCCCTGCCTAGGGCTCCTAGATCAAGATTGAGATGAGACATCTCGATCTCAACCTTGTTTTTTTCCACTTCGTCTCGAGATGTATTGTCCCGGGTACTGAAGACAACAAAATCCCGGTCTTTTCTGACCTGCCTTTCGCTCATCTCGGTCTCGCTTACGTCCAAGATAATCTCGCATGTTGCACAGTTGCGAGGGGCGAGTGAAACGACAGAGCTGGCTGCCGGAACTCACCAACTTCGTGGCGACTTCATTCCAACTTTTTCGAATTCACCTAGAGTCAACATCGTTCTCAAAGCAAAATCCCCAGTTCAAAAAACAAACCATGCACTCTAACGATAATACAACACCCAGCACCTCGCCTGCACCACCTCGCCTGACAACTTCTGCAGCTGTAGACCGCTGGGCACGAAACATCTCCACGACCAGCCGGCTGGTTGCACGTGCCAGCGTTCGGCACAAGGAGCCAGCTTACATGGAGCAAAAATAAAATCATACCGGGAGTGAATCGACTATTGTATGTGATGTAGCCCAAGCTGCTCACCCACTGAATGTCGTGTGATTGTGACGATTTCAGTAGTTTGTTTTTGAAATTTTATTTACTTCAATCTAATTTTGGATTTCTTGTTGACCCTCCATGACCGTTTTAAAAAAATGTGCCGCACACTAAATCTGCCCGCTTTCTGTGCAGAAAGATCCAGTGTGTGATTGGCTGTTACGGCCTTGGCACACGTGGCAGGGATCACTAAGAAAAAGCGAGAACCATACTGCGGTACGAGACTCTCGTATCGACCTCGCGCGACACATAACGTGTCTCGGTCTCATCTCGTCTCGCGCGAGACAGATTGAGGCTGTCTTGTATCGTGCGGTAGGAGACAACGAGACGAGAAAATTTTTAGATAAGTGACGTCGCTAACTTTCAAATATGTTTTTTCCCCTAGCACATCCATTGTAATGACATATACCACCCACATCGCCTCTTGCTCTATGACCTTTAGAATCCGGGCACAAATCTGCCCTTGATATTGCAGGCACGCCCGTACAATCAACTCATATTTGAGGGGCATATTCTTCAAATTTACACACCAACTAATCACGAATAATATTTTGGACCTCTGTGATGAATCTGAAGCTTGTTGCCATGTGATTGGACCAGACATGAGGTTGATCATGTCTCAATGTTCCAGATGGCAAAAGGGAGGCAGAGCCAAAGTTGGGCATGGTGGTGGAAGTCTATCGTAGAGAGATGGACCAGGTCCCCTGAACTAGTGGGATTGGCCTACAACCAGAGCGCTACACCTCTGGAGCTCACGACCCAACATAAGTGTGCAAAAAGGTGCTAGTAGGTGGTGGCATAGCGTGGCTTGGGTTGGTGTAGCCATGGACAGTAGCAGAGTACTACAGCCACGTCCCAAGTGGCCTGAATCCTATGAGCACGCAGATCATGGAACATATGGACTCGGCTAGCTGCTGGTAAAGGTCGTCATGTTGCACTTCTGCACTTAAATGTTTGCACCTTCAAGCCTCATCGCCTCCATTCTTTGTGTTTTCTTCTTCATATAATTTTTGGCCATGGAGCAATTACCATGACCGAAATAAGACAAGGTGGCCAATAAAACTTGTGCAACCGTAGCTTGTGTGGGTCATTGTTACCACTTCTCGTTCGGTGATGCACACACCTCCTTGTCACAAAAATGGACATGGTCCACAGCTACATCTCGTGGATAGCATGGTTTTTCTGATGGAATTCCTACTGGGCACACGACCTATGCGTTAGCTATTGAACAAACCACCTCTGGCAGAGAAGTGGCAAAACCAAAAGGCTCATAAAGGTCCTTACGCCTTCTTTCTTTCCAGGCATATGTTATGCACCCAACAATCAATCAGGCGTACACTTCACCTTCAAGAGTACTAATGCTTTAGTGTTACATCTCAAGAAGAGCTCAAGTCAATGCATAGGACAGCATCAAGCGAGGATAAATTTATCAGTATGCAAGACAAGTCCTTTCATAGATGTTTGTCGAGTCGTAGAACTCAATGGCACATTCCTAAGCAATGGCTTGACCCAACCACACCACCATTAAACTTGTGTCGTGGGCTTGACACATGAGCATCCTAGTGCTAAGGTGATAGGCCAACCATGTAGCTTCCAAGAAGCTTCAGACTTTCTTTTTTGGAAGCTTCCTTCACAAACAAGATGTGCATGGGACCAGGATCAAACTCTTGACCTCTCACTTGGCCAGATCAACAAAATGATCAAGTTTATCATTCATCCACATGGTGTACTCAGAAGTCATATCTCACATGAGATAGAGCATGGTTGAGTCACCCTACAACGGATCTACGTGTCATACCTCCAAAAAAGACAGAGCATTCCTGATCCGTCCTACAATAATGAACAAGGGACAAACATATCCAACAAATTTGTACCTCTCTCTTGCACCTTGCGTCAGCTGCCATGATCATTTTTCATCACGTGCGTTGACCATGCTGATACCTTGCATGTCGGCCTCGTTGAGATCCTTGTCTAGTGGCTTCGTAAGCAAGTCAACATGGTTTCACACCGACATACTCAAGCTCTACTGTCTGCTTGTCGACCAATCCCCGTGCATAGTGGTAGCAGTTTTTAATGTGCTTTGTGCTCTTGCAGAGGAATGTGATCTTGGACACACCAATGGTGCTCATGTTGCCAATCTTGATGATTTTTGTCATCGCCTATGGTGTCTTCATCTCATATAGCAAGTTGCATAGCCACAACATCTCTTTACACACGTCAGCCAATGCAATGTACTTGGCTTCAGCAGTTGACAGAGAGACACATCCCTGCCTACAACTCGCCCAACTGACAACACCTCCATTCAACATACATAAAAAGCCTGAGATACTCTGTCATCTATCTGGCCTCCCCAATCAGCGTCGGTATAAGACATGAGACAAAGTGACGATGATCCAGCAAGGCCTCAAAATTGGAGCCCCATATGATGCGTCCCCTTAAGGTAGCGCATGATGCGCTTCACAGCCTGCCATTGCAGTGGACTAGGGTTGGGCACAAACCAGCTCACCTACCCGACAACATGGCCTCTGTCTGGTCAGGTGCTGACCATGGGATACATCAGACTGCCCACTACAGACTGATATGGAATGCATAGCATGTCAAATTTATTTGCTTAATTGGATGGGGACATATAGGTGAAGAGCTTGCACTCTCAACTCATGGGTGTGCGGGCAGGCTTGCAATCTGCCATGTCATAACGTTTGAGGATGGAGTTGATGTATTTTGCCTGGTTTAGGCTGATGGTACCTGCGTCTCTGTCGCCCATGATGGCAATTTCAAGGAAGTAGTCAAGAGGACCCTGTCCTTCATCTCGAATCTGCTACTCAGCCGCCCGTTGAGATGATCTAGCAGCCCCGTTGAAGAAGAGCGTAGAATAAGGTCATCGACGTTCAAGATGATTAACATAGTTCCTTTGTCGCTCTCATGCACGTACATGCTAGGGTCATTGTTGTGGTGCATTAAGGGCTCCTTAGCCATGATTGTATCCATCTCCTGGTACCAAAGTCTTGGGGATTGAATCAACCCATAGAGAACTTTCACCAATCTACACACCTAGCCCTCGGGTGCGTCAACCCACTCTGGAACCTCCTTTAGCACCTCCTTGTTAAGTTTGCCAAAAAGAAAGGAGAAATTTTGAAAAATTAATCCTCGTTGCGGCTTTGTCCTCATACGAGGCGTCTTGCTCCTATTCACTTCAAATATTCGAACCTACCTGGCCTACCGGAGACGCAAACCTGGCTGCGGTGGTCGATGTTTTATGTCCACCTGAACGGTTGGACGGGTTGCTTTGACGCCCGGATGATCCACGCCGTCATCGCTTGAGAATATATCAAAATATTTGTTCCAGCGTAACTTGCCTCTCTAACTTTGCAATACTGACGATGGTTTGAAGTTGAGATTTTTTCTTTCTTTCTTTGTCGATGGCAAAAATCTTGGATAAACGTAATGTGAAGAAACGTGAGAAAACGTTGTTTTCACAATTTCAGGTCACTTGCAATGTCACCGTTCGGGTGGCCTACACCGTGAGGCTTTCACGTCAGGTCGGATTAATCTACTGACCAGATGGACCGGCGGATGAAACGGATGGTCATCGCTGGCCGTCACATTATCCGGGAGTAGTTTTTCTTCATAGGAGCTTCCCAGAGTTACCTGTCCTCAACATCGCTGGATGTCGTAGCGGCTGGTCAGGTCGTCACCTCGCAGAATTTTTCCCAAAGAAAGGTTGTCTTGACATCCATCCGGTGGACTTCCATGTTCTTGGCAGAAGCGATGGTGAACATTAATTGGATAGAGGCAAACGTGACAACTGGAGCAAAGGTCTCATCGTACTCTACGCCGGGGCATTGAGAGAACCCCTTTGCCACCACCCGAGCCTTGTACTTGTCTGTTTAACCATTATGTTTCTTTTGTACTTTCAGCATCCACTTGGACCCCACCACGTGAGCCCCAACAAATCTGACCACCAGCACCCATGTCCCATTCTCCTCAATTGAGTTGACTACACATAGCTTCATCCCACTCAGCTTTGTCAGGCCGAGTGAGTACCTCCGCGGCAGAAGTTGACTCCTCTTGAACCAGGATTGAATAGTTGAAGCTTGTCTATTCACCCATATCTGCATCGTAATGTTGCCAAGGTACTTTGAGACATGAACTACTCCTTGGACCTGCTAGTTTTTGCTTCTAACATGGAGGCTGTAAGTTTGCTTCATTATTGATGATGGGGGAGGTATCCTCCTCATGGTCAGGAGAGTCAGATCTGTTGGGCTCAGAGCCCGATTCCTCTGAGTCATCTACTTTAACTCCACTCCTTGTTGCACCACCCAATCCATGCACATGCTAATGTGCTGGTGTTTTATCTCCCTCCGCAAGGAGGGTGAGCCACTCTCCATTATTGGGAGTCTTCTCGAGTTCGAGAAGCTCTCCCTTACTCACAGACCTTTTGTGGAAATCCATGTCTTTGCTACAGATGACCTTAGCTCCTCGATCCCACAGTCTATGAGCTATGTGGACGGTGTCATAGCCAATGAAGACACACTTTTGCACTCTTGTACCTAGCCTTTTAGGGCCTCACCGGCCAGGACCTTTACAAATCTGGTGCAACCAAACACCTTCACATGGGAAGCGTCTGGATTGTTCATCGACCATTCTTCTTGCGGGATCTTCAGCTGTTGTGTCAAATTCTTCTTACCTCTCCTTCACAGAGCTGCTGCAGGTGTGAGGTTCACAAGATAGAAAATCGTACATGTTACTTCAACCTAGAACCTAGGAATTAGCTTGGTCCCAAAGAGCATGCATCTTGTCATGCCGAGCAGGGTCTGGCTCATCCTCTCTGCTACGTTACTTCCTTGAGGTGAATAGGGGGCGGTTTTATGTTGTTCAATGCTCTGCATCTTGAGCCACTCCCTGCAGGCTCTGTACTCTCCCTTATTATCCATCCTAAATGCCTTCACCTTCTTTCCACTCTGTCACTCAACCATAGCAAAAAAAGGCTTTTAGATTTTCCTTCACCTCACTTCTTTTGGTGAGAATGTGTATCCACACCTTACAACTGTTGTCGTCAATGTAGGTGACAAAATATTTGCTGCCTCTCTTGGATGGTATAAAAAAGGGACCACACACATCAGAGTGGATGAGTTCGAGGTTTGTGAAAGCATGCATACCATTACGCTTAAAGGGTTTCTTCTTGGCCTTACCTTGAAGGCACGGCACATACAAGTTCCTCGCTCATTCCGCCTCATCACCTTGCTCCATCCCATGCACTAGCTCCTCCTTTCCTATGAGCACCAATGTGCAATGAGCCATGTACCCAAAGTGCTTGTGCCATAGGTTCTCAAAGCAAGTGTGCTATCTGGAATGAACACCCTTGGTGGTTGCTTTTTCTTGCAGTTTTGTTGTTGATTCTTCCACTGCCACTGCTTCCAATGCTCCGACATGCCCTTTTTCACCAGAATATTTTTTGCTGCTCTCCTCAGCCAAAGACTCAGCCTTTGATTCTATCATGGTTGTCTACAAGACGTATAGTCTATCAATGTCAAGGACCTGTGCAACAACCTTCTTGGCACAGTAGGAGATATCGATGTCCTTGGTAGATAGTGTCGCTGCTTCCTAATCTTTGAAGACCACTCATGTCATGATCAGTTATCTCAGAGAAAAAGAGCAGGTTGGCTGTGAAGGAGGACAAGTAGACTACCCCCTCTAGCTTAAGGTCTGAATCTGCACTGTTGATACCCACTGTGACCAGGTTATCACCAATCCCCTCAGATGCATCAATCTTGCCGATGGTGACTCTCAAGTTCTTTTTGCATGAAGAAAGAGAGATGAAATCTCTCTCATCGTAATTGGTGTGCTCACTTGTGCATGAATGGAGACTATAAGGTCCTGGTCCTAGTATTTCCCTCCCTTTGGTTGCAGGCACACTCAGCCATCAAGTTGGTGGGATCCTTCCCACCATTTCCTCCTCTCCATTCATTCTTCATCTCCTCCCTCCTTCTTGGGTACCCCACACTCCTGAGCCCAGTTTCTAGCCTTGCCTCAGCTATGGAAGTTTCCTTGGCACTTTGGACCACTTCCACTACTACTGGTATTGTTGTTTCCCGTGTAGCCAGAGGAGGAGATATTACAAAAGGAACAATAATTTCATGAGGCAAAGGCAGCCAAATTTGCTTCTACTTCTGTGGCGCATGGCTTCATTTTGCACGTACTCCAAGACAGTGGTGTAAAAAACTTGCTCTTCTGCCCATCCTCCAATCGCTGTGTTAATAGGACCCCAAATCTCCTGGAGCATCATGAGAAATATCATGGCCTGCATATCATATTTCAGATCCCACTCCATGCCGGTGGCTTGTTGCAAGAGCGTCTCAAATTTCTGCAGAAATACAGAGACATCCTCCCCTTCACTCAGCCTCATGCTGATGAGATTCTATGGAATGAAGAGAAGGTTGGCAAGTGAGGAGGACTTGAACACCTTGCGTAGTTTGGTGTATGCAGTGGCTGCCACTGTGCAACCATTGATGTGTGAAAGGACTAAGGGTTGTACAGAGGACACAAGAACGCCAAGATCATTCTTGTTGAGCCCGACCCATGCCACAAGGTCATCATCCTCCTATGTTGGTAATACGATGATTCTCTCGAAGTATTATCGCAAGTGTCTATCATCCATGATGATATCAAAGTGCTTCCTCTAGAGAGCAAACCCCTCTCCATCAAACTTGAGGATGGGAGAATGATTTCTTGGTTCCTCTGTCCCTGCCATCCCTACAAGTATAACTGCTACAACTCCTTCACCTATTGCTGATGCCAATGCACCTGGATTTGAGGCCGCTATAGGCTATTGGTGAAAAAATGCAACTGCATGACCTGTTCACGTTGGTCGTTGTAAGCAGATGTAGGGTGATGTAGGCTGATGTAGGCTGATGTCAGATCTCAAGACGGAAAGTAAAGATTTTTTGCATTTACCCTTGCTCATGTTGACCTACACATAGAGAAGTTGGGTGAGAGAAAAGGCGCTTTTACTGCTTGTGACTTTACGGTTAAGTGTGTGTAAATTCTCTAACCAGAGGAGTGGGTCTGCAACTCTTTGTCAAGTAGTAAGCTAACCACCTCTGGTAGAGAAGCCACAAAATCAAAAATATCACAAAGGTTTTTATACCTTCTTCCTTTGCAGGCATGTGCTATGCACCTCAAACTTAGGCATGTGCTATGCACCCCAAACTCAGTCAGGCATACATTTCACAATCAAGAATACTAACGCCTTAGCATTGCATCTCAAGAAGAGCTCAAGTTGTCAATATACAAGTGAGCATCAAACAAGGGTTAATTGATCAGCATGGAAGACAAGTCCTTTCATGGATGTTTGTCCAGTCCTAGAACTCAAATGCACATTCCTAAGCAATGGCTTGACCCTGCCACATCACCAATAGAGTTGCACTGTGGGCTTGACATTTCAGCATCCTAGTGCCAAGGTGTCAGAACAACCGTGTAGCTTTCAAGTGGTTACAAAATTTCTTTCTTGGAAGCTTCCTTCACAACAAAGACGTGCATGGGGCTAGAATTGAACTCGTGACCTCTCATTTTGCCACATCAATAGAATGGCCAAGTTATCCTTTCACCCACATGGTGAATGATTAACCCGTGCCGAGGGGCAAGGGTTCTCCCACGGGCGGTGACAACGGGCAGTCTGTCCACTGCTTCAAGTATGAGAGGGCTCACCAGTACACCTAGTGCCCTCTGCTAAGACTACTTGTGGCCTTCAGGGGGCACAAGCACAGCTTAATCCCTCCAACTCCTCTTAGGTAGGTTGTATCATGACCACAACAAGAGTGGAAAATGCATACTCGCCTTTCTCTACCTTGACCAGAAGCAATCAGGACTTTGAAGATTATACCATTACGGAGCTCCATCAGCTGTTGGAAATCCACTGCTATGAATGTGCGAGTATGATGGCAGTACCAAGTGGGTCAGAAAATCCTTGACACTTGGTGTACGTAACCAGTAAGTAGTGTGTGGGAGATTGGTCTAGGTGTGATGTTGAGGCTAAGCCTGATGAAGTGATTTTTAGGAGGGGAGGGTTTTGTCTAGATGTGATGATGATGCTTGGTCTGATGTCACAGGATGGGTCAATTAGTCACAGGCACTCATGGTCCGCTGTTGTCTCAATCTCTGCTGGACTTCTGGCACAATCCGAGTGTTCCATGGCACTTTGCTTAGTAGTGATGCAAGATATTGAGACGAATGTCACCCAAATCATTGACTCCGGTGTCACTCATCACATGACGTGTTGCCACTCTGAATTCATTTTCATTGATCTTGCTCTGTCTGATTGGTTTGTGTGCACGGGATCCAGTCAGGCCCTTCATGTCCAAGAAGTCAGGGTTATTTTGTATTGATGGTCCTTCTGGCCTTTAGTGCATGTGCCCCTTTATCTTCTCAGCCTTCTCTCAATCTATGCCTACATCAAGATGGGCCTCGTCGCTTAGCACTCTGCTAAACAACGAGGCCTGTACTGTTGTGCTCCATTGTGGATGACTTGCATTTCACAGCTTGTTGCACTCCCTTATTCATCCCTTCTCCATCCGCCTCTGATGCTCGTTTCTTTGCGACTGGCATGCTCTTGCCTAAGAATCTGTGTATCCTCCATAGACGCCTCTTCCATGTGATCACGGAAATTATGTCCAAGCTCATGCAGACAGCTGGCCCTTGGTCTTCATGCAGCTTCTTTGAAGAGGCTACCCAAGACAAAAGACCTCTTTTGTGCTCAGTGAAAGAGGCTTCACTATGACTGTGCTAAGTCTGCCTCTTGAACACCACACTTGTTGGAGTTGTACACTTGGACCTTCTTTATCCCCTCCCTCTCGAGTTCCAGTTCAACTGTGGTGAGTATGTTCTCATGGTTAGTTCCAATTTCATGCAAATGAGTTGGGTCAGTAGCCTTTGCCACAAGAGAAGTACCGCTCTAGCAGTTCGCCTTTGGCCGGTCATAGGAGAGCATCGATTTCGCCAAAATCTCCATATTTCCCGGTTTGACCACAACAAGGATGATCTGAGAGAGATGGTGAAGCTCATTGATGAGCATGGTGTCCTCCTATTCCTCTTTTTCCTTGCTATGCCTTAGCATAACGTTGTGTCTAAGAACTAGAACAACACCATGGAGGATGCGGTCTGCACCATGCACATTGAGTTTGGTATCTTAGACTCCTTCGACTTTCAGGACTTCTCATACATAATGTGGACCATGTCATGCCATATGATCTTTGGTAACATCCACGTCACATGAGTGTGGGCCTCCCTTTCCTGCATTTTATTTACCAAGGACAAACAAGGCACCACAAACTCACCATGGGATCACATGTGTACCTTTGTCGCCATCACCCTATAGTTTAAGCCACGGCGCTTCCTAGATCCCACCATCGTCGTATTGTCAAGTCTCATGATACCCTCTCCTTTATGTACCAAAAACATGTGGAGCATTTTTTCCCTGGCCTCTGGCCAGTGGATGGGTTGGTCTAGGCATCCCCACCTGTAGATGTATACCCAACCACCATCGACTCTGCCATTCAGGTAGTTTGGAACGTGTGCTCTTCGGGGCCCTCTGCACCGGCGCCCATGCCTGACCCTAGGCCTCCACATACACCCATGCCTAACCCTATGCCTGCGTCGGCATCCAAGTCCAACACTGCGACTACACTGATATCCCCACCTGGTTCTACATTTGCATCGGAACCCATGCCTAAGCCTGTGCCCAGGTCCCTCCTATGTTAGTGAGCGCGCCCACTTGCGATTGTGCACCACCCTCTCTGGTACCTATCTTTTTTTCTTTTGCACCTGAATCATCTCATGAGTCCCTCCCACTTATGTTTGCTCCCATGCCCAAAGTTAGCATCTCATTTGCCTTTGAGCCCTGCGGTCGTATTAGCCCATTGCCCTCCGGGGCACAGCAGTCTCCCTGGCACGAAGGCCTTTGGACTTATTATTCAGGTGATCTCCTCACATGTACATCCAGCATGTCCAGCCGGTCATGAACTAGCCACCCATAAGTGGGTTTTGTGTGCAATTCTGCAATCCACTTAGTTGGCACTCCAGTGACAACTTACGAGTGTGTTTTGACCCGTTGGATTTCTCCCTCTCCGTCGCCTGATTCAGGCTTGTTGAAGGAAGCGCTCTCGTCTGAAGACACGACACCTTCACGCACAACAAACAAAACCGGGCTTGGGATGATGAGATATTGCAGTATTTATGAGTACGCCGATCTCCCACAGAGACATTCCGTCAAGGCCAATTGGGTATTTATCAAACAAGTGAAGCCGGATGGCTCACTAGATTCCTACAAGGCCTGCTTCATGGCCAAGGGCGTCAAGAAATTCAACTGCACCAAAACCTCTGACCCTGTTACATGCATGACCACTTCTTTTGCACTCTTGGACATTGTGGTCCATATCTAGGAGCTCCACTAGTGGGATGTTAATAACGCATTCCTCCATTGGCCGCTTAAGGATAATATTTACATGATCATGCCACCCAAATTTTATAAAGACACCAAGGTCTCACACCTTCACAAGGCCCTGCATGGTCACAAGAAGTAACGGTGATGCTCAAACCCGGAGATCACAGGCACATTGCATTGATCAGGATATGTAACAACTGCGACAGACCCATCGCTCATTCAAGTTCTGGCACTTGGCCTCTTGAATTCCATCTTAGTCTATGTTGATGACCTCTTAATTACATCTTCATCCTTGGAGGCCATAAATGAGGCTCTGAGAGTAGGCTGCATACATGATGAAGGACTTGAGGCCTATTCCAGTCTTCCTAGACATGGAGATCGTTCACGATTGTAGGTGGCGGACACTGCAAATCCACGAGGAGCAACATGCACCAGTTTTTGTGGAACACTTTCCACTCTTCTTGGCTGCTTTCCCAACAACTTCCACCCCCATCACACCTGATGAGCAGGATGCACAGAACATTAGTGGTGCTGTATAGCTATGAGAGATGGAAGTGACCTTGTACCAATGCATCTATTGCTCACTAATGCACCCGGCCACGACCGTCCTTCTTGAAATTTCCTTTGCGTTCAACCTCCTCACATAGTTCTCAGAGTGTCTACAGGCGAGAGCCCGATATGGAGATGTGGATGTCGTATGGTATTTGGTTTCTACTTTGTATCTTGGGCTCTACTTCCGTCAGCAGTGATTTTTGGTTCTTCGCAGCTACGCAAAAGGGACTGGGTCTAGAGCCCTTATAGGAGGAATCAGACATGGAATGTGTTTCTAATGAGTGGCACTATGTTTCATGGCGCAGTAGCGAAGGGATGCATCGCTCGTAGCTGAATGGACGTAGGGTGTGTTGTATTGGGTGTATCGGTAACTAAGGCTGCTTGGTTGCAACTTTCTTTCTGTGATTCGAGTTAGTGAGTACCGTGCATTGTGAAATCTACTCTGTGAAATGAAAAATGTTCTCGCCACTGAAGATAGTTCTTGTTTGTTTCATGCACGCATAGAACACATTGATGTATAGCGACCTTGTCTACATGACTAGATGAAGTGACAAGGGCTTTCTATCATCTGAATTGGCACAGATGGAGCAGGCTGACTTATCGACCAATGTATTGGGGTGCTAGAAGTGTTAAGTGGCCATTTGTTCCAAAGAGGCTCCACCCCAATAGTTAGGGTGTTTGAGGTTGAAGTGCATGTTTCGATGAGCATTCTCTTGCACACTTAATCTGTTCTGCATGTGTCTGCACATACGTACTATGAGGTCATGAGGGAGTCTTCGGTATTGTGCCCTCTCCTTCCCATTCTTGTACAGTAAACTATGATCACTGGGTCATGTCCATACTCGTGTAGATCCCTCACGCAAACCCAGTGAGATCCAACATGTTTTTGTTGAGGGAGTGAGGCGGCATTTGAACTACCTCAAACGTACGTGGTGGATCACTTACAAAATGCTAGAGGAAATTTGTTGCAAGTTGCCAAAGGCCTCTTCGGGATTATTCCATCTCATTTGAGTGGACTAGTCGCTGGCCATGTTTTGCATGTTTTTCTTTGGTTCCTCATTGCACGTACTTGGACCTCATGCATATGCGGTTTTGTTGCATGAAAATCATTTATTACATGTGGAGCCATCTTTTTCTCCAGAGTCTGCATTTAGGTATGCCAAAAAGCGTGTATCTGTGTGATTTTAGTGCAATTCACAAGTATCAGCGTGATTCATGCTAGTGAATTGATTGCACCTGTTTAGAATTTCAAATGAAATAAAGATTATAATAACTCTTTCATGTATACATTTTTATTTGATGTGACATTTTCCCATGGCTTTCCATTGCATGATTCTGGAAAGAAAAAAATGCTACTTGAATCTTTTTGCGCTTCTTTGGAGTTCTTTTATTTCTTTGTTTTTGATGAATTGAGATTCATTGAGATGTTTGACCATACTGTTTCTTTCAGATGCTTTTGATCGTTCATTATGTTTTAAAATGGTTTTTGAAGAACATAAATTTATTTCAATAATATATTTACAGTTAAATTGAATAAGTTTTCCTTACGATTTCATTGATTCATCTAATCTTTAAAAAATCAAGGACTTATCTTCATTTTGTGAAGATGGTATGTTGAAGAGATATTTTATTTTTTAATTAATTTCAAAACCTGGTTTTGAATAAATTAAAAATACTTTTATAATCCGATAATGATTTTGAATTTCCTGGAGCACGTAACTAAAGTCCAGTATGAAGGTAACCTTGGGGAGATGACTTACATCGCTAGAAAATGGTCCGTGGTTTGAATACCTAGTGGTTCATCTTCCAGACGGGACCTGACCTCCTACGCTTCTCAACCGAGCTCCACGGCGCCTCGCCGCCAGTCCGCGGGGCGCAACGGAGCTTGCGACCACGCCAACCGGTGTCACTCCAGCATTCGCGGCGCGGCGATTATACCGACCAGGCACCTTCCGATTCCCAGTGGCGGCACCGCCGCCTCGCCTTCCTGCACAAATAACGGGACCGGTCACAGTTTTACTCAAGCGAGCAGGAAGCACCACCTTGCGGGGAACCAGTTATCGCGGGCAGGCAGGACTCCACGTTCGCTGCGGTGTGGCAATAACCATCAGATCGCAGGCTTGAGCCATCAGATCAGCGGGGGGAGCAAACAGCTGCACTCAATCCTTGCCTTCAGCAGGCCAGAGAAAGTGATAAAACTCGCGCTCTAAAGGCCAGGAAATCCAGCAGCCATGGAGCTTGTTCCCTCCGGAGCTCCTCTTCCCCACGCTCACGCCCGCACACGGCCCAAGAGTGCGCCCCGCCGCAACACCTTCCTGGAGCCAGCAGCAGTCGCCACAACCGCGGCCGCCCTCCTCCTTTTCTTTAGCAGTCTCCCGCAGCCGGTCCGCGCCGCACGCGAATCGCTCTTCCCAGGGCACCGCCAGCGGCTGCAGTACCCGTGCCCCAGCGACCCTCTGGAGCGCTGCGACTTCTACTTCCACGGGTACCGCGACGCCGTGCCGCTTCTTGCGCTGCCCCTTATGGCCAACTACCGCGGCGACGTGCCCATCAGCCCGCCCATCTGCGACTCGCATCGCCCCGAAACCTTCTCTGCAGGCAGCACGCGATCCACCTCCACCACCACCACCAGCAGCAGCAGAGCTAACGGCACCAGCGGCAGCAACAACGACACCACTAGCATGGTCGCGGAAGCCACCGCGGCTGAGCACGTTCTGGTGGGCTCCACGGGCCCGCCGCGCTTCCTCTGCCCCTTCCCCCCAGGCGCCAGCAAGACCGGCTTCCACGCGCGCCTCGCGCCGGCCTTCTACGCCGCGGGCGCCGCGCAGCACGCGCGCGTGCGTGCACGGAACATGCACAACGTGAACGCCACGCTGCTGGAGGCGCGCTGCGTGCTCCTGCCGCTGACAGCGGTTCAGCTGCCTGCCGCCGAGGCCGCAGATGGCAGCGCCGGCAGCACCGTGACCAACCTGAACCCTGGCGACGGCAACCGCAAGTACCGCGAGCGCAGGCGCTGCGTTGTGTTCAAAGTGGGGCCCACCGAGCCTCAGTGCTCCAGCGACATGTAGCCTGCATGCACTGCACTGCACCGCAGGCCATGGTGGGGCTCAGCTCAGCTGCTGCCTGTAGGCTGTCCACCTTCAGAAGACGATGATTGATCATTAATTATGATCCCTCCCTTCCGCAGCATGGAAGAGGGCTACCCTACGCTACGCCCACGATCCACAATAGTGACTATCCTCTTACCTCTAGTGCTCTCATCTTCTTCTGCCTCAAGCCTGGACCTACAGCCAGAGCCGTTGTGCTGCGTCATTCTGGCACTGCCAGCCGGCTGTCGCCAACAGCTGAACTCGACCTCAGTATCATGGGAACGCACGACATCCAAGTCACCTGGATGTCAAGCTGCTTCTGTGCGAAAGGCGATGATGGATATGCGCGCTACCTTGGTTCTGATTTTCTGTTCTTCTCATTCGTGTGCGATCATGAACGAAAAAAAATTCATTCATTCTAATCCTCAGCTTCACCAGCAAACTCTTGGGGACTAAGTCACTCCAAGTGACGTTCCTTGTCCACTCCTCCTCCTCCTCCTCCTCCTCCTCCTCCTCCTCCTC